>JAQFJB010324815.1:0-10693 GCA_029874875.1 Naso minor
CAGTAACCTTAAATGTAGACGGGGTTGTGCAGAGGTAATCATTTCACTTTTCCAGCAATTTGGAAACAACAGATAAAACTTTTCCTGGTTTCGAGAGCTGCAGCATTTATTAACTGACACACTGTAACCTATGCTGTACATTTACTGTCACACTGACAACACATATACATGTATATAAACACCGACATACAGCCTACAAACTGCAATCTTTTTTTTCTGATCAGCTGTTGAGCCGCTCTCTCTCTCTCCTTCTCTCTCCTGCTCACCCACACACACGCTATGTAAAGTACTCACTGTGTGTGTTTTCTGTGGTTTATTACATCAAGTTAAGGAGATGAACTTTTTAGCTCAGGCTGCAGGCAACAATGTGATGCCGCCGATAAACGCGAGCCACTTGCAAATGGAGCATTTACTGGCCGGTCTCTCTCCCTCATAAAAATCTCTCGTACTTTATTGTCCAAAAAGACACTGGAATTCTAGGCTGTATTGTGGAGCCTCTGAACAGCGATCGATCAGGCCACACACTTTCATAAACGAGCCCGAAATGGCATAACTTTTTTTATTCTGTCATTATAGTGCCTTTATAGTCTTTTCTTATCTATAAGCTCGTATGCTATTATTTTGAAGCAACATCAACGTCAACAAGAGGTTCTTCTGACATCTCGCGGGACGTTTTTTTACATGTGGAGATCCATGGGTAATGTTGATGGGAAGGTGAGTACTGAGAAATATAATCTGTTGTCATCCTGGTAAATATTCTAGTAATAGGTTGTTGATTTGCATACATCGTTCAACACCAACTATATATATATAGTCATTAGTGTGATCTGTGTAGCTGTTTAGCTGTCGTCGCATTGTTGCAAGTCTGTGAAGGGAGCGCCATATTGTCACGCAGGTAACTTATTGGAGAGGGACTCGTAATCACACTTTAAAGCCATCTTGGCATATATTACATTGTTTGATTGTATATTGTTCAGCATTAAAAATATGTAATGTGATTTCTATCCATTTGAGTAGCTCAATTGTTTTAGTTAAGCAAGGTTGGTCTAATCGTCACATTGTCAAGTGTAGGCAGACCGCCATTTTCTGAAGCTACAGCTAACAGCAACTATCTAGTTAACATCATTCCACTTTTTTTGGTTTTGGTTTATCGGTTAGAGATATCGAACATTGTATCAGTGACGTTCCTCTTATTTACAAAGTTAGTGGGTCTCCAGTGTTCCTAATCTTGTTAAGTGGTAACTTTAATAATGCTATCTTAGCTGAGCATTTTTAAATTAACTTCATCTTGCGTTTTTTCCACACGTGTTGGTCAATATAAGTCCACTCTGCCAGACACTTAATTTTTAGGCAATTTTCATTATCAAGCAATAATATCATGTAAAATTAGAAGATTTCTCACCACCAGCATTTTCAGCAACATTTTTTAGTACTAAGTGTAGTCACGTAGTTGGCTGTGTTTTCTACTTGCTTACTTTTTGAAAAAAAGGGAAACAATGTCAAACACATTTGTGTGTGGTATATATGGGAATTCTCTAAACAGTGATTGTGATTTTGTTTAGATCCAAAAGATTTTAGATTTGTAGATGACATACTTGTCAAATACAGTAAAAAAAACTGAAAATAGGATTTATTGCACCATAAGACATTGGAAATGCTTTATCTCTTTGCATTTGTTTTTCTTAATTAGCAAGCA
Source organism: Naso minor (assembly GCA_029874875.1). Lineage (NCBI taxonomy): Eukaryota > Metazoa > Chordata > Actinopteri > Acanthuriformes > Acanthuridae > Naso > Naso minor. The sequence continues at coordinate 1,697 of JAQFJB010324815.1, forward strand.
AGAGATTGCAGTGTGTAGGGTTATCAAAACTTATCAGTTTTTTTCACTGAAACTGTATTGTACCTTTTCACAATGAATTGGCGCTGTAAAATTTGTAAATTTGAAACCCCCAGAAAGACTGAGCTATTGAAACATTATAGGCTGCGGCATGTGCATAGTGGACAATTTCTGCCATGTCTTTATTGGGATTGTTATTGCTCTTTCAAAACATGGGCCAGCCTTAAATCACACATGTCAAGAAGTCATTCATCTCATGAAACAGTGAAACCAAATGATGTCTTGTCTTTCAAATGTCCATGTTGCACTTCAAGCACCATCTCCACAGAAAGGGAGTACTTTGAGCATATTGGCCGACATTTAAAAAAGCAAGAAACTGTCACATGTTTTTGAAAACTGCCATTTCAAAACTAACATTCATGGTACATTTGCCTCTCATAGGAGCCGGAAACACACTCCTCACTCTTTGGATGATTTCAAGGCAGAGCTTTTATACAGGTATGTGAATCCTGTAAATGAAGGGGATGTTCCTGCTGATGAGGAAGATATTGAGAGAGGAGAGGTCCATGATGAAGAAATGAAAGAATTGCCTAACTTAATTGAGGCAAATCTAGCCCACCTCTTTCTGAAATTACAAAGCATATTTAATGTGCCCAACAGGTGTATTGATGAGGTGGTGGAAGAGCTAAACTTTATTTCTGGCTCAGCTTCAGGTCCTATTATGAAAGAAATTTTACAGCCATGCTTAGAGAAGCATGATTGTCAGCTAGATGATTCAATTATCTCTAAGATGGTGACAGAGCTCTGTTAATTCAACCCCATCAGCCTAGCGTTGAAGAGTGATGGCCCTCTGTCCACCGCCTACAAGAGAAAGATGTATTTTAAAGAGAATTTCTCTGTGGTGGAACCTGTTGAATATGTGCTTAATGCTAGGGAGCGAAAAAGCTTCCAGTATGTACCTATTCTTAAGTCCTTATCTGAGATTTTGAGGAGGGAGGAGACCCAGGACTACTTGATAAACAGTGGTAAAGAAGCACAAAGCAACTCTCAAACCCTGTACAAGTCATTTCATGATGGCACACACTTTAAAGCTAATAAGTTGTTCTCAGAAAACAATCTAGCCATCGCTCTCAATCTATATGTGGATGAATGAAAGTGTGCAATACCCTTGGAACATTGAGAAAAAAGCACAAAATCACTGCTGTTTATTGGGTTCTCGCTAATGTGCCACCATTGCTCCGATCTTCACTGACTTCAATCTTTTTAGCCATTCTCTGCAAAACTAATGACATAAAACAATATGGATATAGTACTGTGTTAGAGCCACTGCTCAAAGATCTTGCAAGCCTCGAAGAGGAGGGACTTAACATTCCTTCTTTAGGAAGACGAGTCAAAGGTACTGTCTGTTCTGTTGTTGCAGACAACTTGGGTGCCATTCCATTGGTGGACTCGTTGAGAGCTTCTCAAGTTCATATGTCTGCAGGTGGTGTCTTGGAGAACGATCGCAGTTTCAAGAAAGTGAAGTTCGAACAGAACATTTCCTCCCAGGACAAAAGATGAGCACAGAGTGCATGTACAGACTGCACAGGAGAGTACAGGTGGGTCCCTTTGCTATGGAGTAAAGCAGCTGTGTCCACTGACAGAAAAACTTCAGCATTTTGATGTAATGTCTGGTTACCCACCTGATTTATTACATGATCTTTTTGAAGGTATTGTACCAAAAGAGTTAGCACTGTGCCTAGCTGCCTTAATCAAGGGCAAATATTTCACTCTCATAGAGCTGAACAAATTAATCAAACAGTTTCCATATAGGTGGGTAGATAAGAAGGATGCACCACAACCAGTACCATTGAATTTTGCTACAAAAGGAACAGTTGGTGGGAATGTCCACAAAAACTGGGCTTTACTGTGGCTCCTTCCTTCCTAAGTCTTTGCCAGACTTAAAATGTATTACATTTTGCCAGTACTGACCAAAGGACCTCAATTGTTTGGAAACACTGCTGCAAGCTGTTTTCCAGTGAAACTCCAGCAGTGTTTTGTGGATTAAAAAAAGACTTCTCATCAGCATGAGGGTGAGTAAATGAATTTTCATTTAAAGTGAACTATTCCTTTAAATACACCCTCACTGAATTGTAATTAAGTGAATCACTTTCTTTTTTTATTTTGAACAAGTGTATCTCCAGTTGAGTAGAACATTGCCTGCCTGCACTCTAACCTAGCAAAGGTTGTGAAAATGGCCAGGAGCAAACCTAATAAAGCGACTAACTCTTTTTCTTTTCTTCCTTTATTTAAATGATTGAAGTGTTGTGGTCAGGATGCTCCTTTTCTCAGTCTTTTTGCAATCTAGTGGCAGTGACACGAAATGGTAGATGTCACAGCCAACAACAGTCGACCCCCAGACAATAGTAGACAAGGTATTAAATCTCATTATGATCAATTGCATTTGTAGTTTGATAATGGTCTACAAATTTGACAAATTTTAGCGAGAGAAATAAGCCATGATGCTGCTAATCAGGAACTACTTGTATGATTGTCTTCTTCTTATGCAATACCTTTTCGGGGAGTATTTCCTGTGCTGAAAGAATGCTGAATGCAATATATAACAGGGAGGTGGTGTTGCCTGATGGTGATGCTGATGTTCCTGGTGAGTTAATCAGGTTCTAGTAATCTTAAATGGCTAAGAGAAATTCAAAATGTATGCCAAACTAAAGTTTGGGCCTAGGATGTTAATAATATCCACATGCTGCTACGTCAGATCCAAATGATGCATTTCTGTTAGATACCCAAATGTCTCATCCGAATGCAGCTGCCACACTTCGCCTCATACTTAAGGACCATGTGATTGACAAGCTGGAATTGCTGGGTGGAATTCCTGGGACAGTGGCTGAGCTTCAGTCTGTCGTGCAACAGAAATATGGGTTGGAGCCAGGGAAGTTTACCTTGCATTACAAGGATGCTGATTTTGGAGGGGAGTTTTTTTCTCTTAACTCAACAAGAGATCTCAAGCACAAAGACACAATTAAGGTTGTTCATATTGTTGAACTCGGCTCACTCAACTTGGTTGTAACTGACCTTGAAAGCTTCAACACAAACGCATCCAGCAGCTCCATTCGGCTTGCCAGTACTTCATCTGAATCCTGTGATACAATGATACTGTCATCACCTGAGTACAGTAACCGGCGTTCTCGGTGTTGGCCTTCTGAATTTCCAATTCTACGCTTCCGCAATGACACAGAGCTTGTGCTAGCAGCAGGTAATGAAGCTTTCAACAAAGATGGAAGTTCACTCAGCTCTACTGCCATCCTTCCAGACGTCCTTGAGACATTAGCTGAAAGCATCTCTGAGTATGTTGCCTATCCTACAGCCACACAGTTTGCCGATGTAGCAGAAGCATTGATTCGAAAACATCCTTGCCTGAAAGAAACAGGGTCCTACAATGGATGTTACGGATGGCAACAAAGACTGAAATTTAAAATGGGCAATTATAGAACCAAACTTAGAGGGCTTGGGTGCCCTGAGCTTGATGTGAATGCTCTAAAAAAGAAACGACCAAATGAAAAAACACCTGCTAAGAATGTGAAGAAGGCACGGACGGGTGAGGTGAACTACTTGCCACCTCATCCACAGGGTGAAACACAAGAAAGTTTGGAACATGAAAGACTGGAGCTCCTAAGTGCTGTAAAGAAGAGGAATAATAACTAGATCATCAATGAAAAAATGGAAAGAACATTGTCCATTCGCAGACAGGAAGTTGTCACCCTGTCCCCACCTGTCAGTGACTTGAAAGAACATTGGCCTGCTCTTGTTCTTCCAGCACAGGTAAATGTTTTTTTGTTTTGTTTTGTTTTGTTTTTTTATAAAAGTTGGTCGGAGTATGGTTTTAGCTGAATGAATGTTTAATTCTGACAACTTTTATCCCATGTTGCTTTGTTTTGTGTGTCACACAGATCAATGAAGAATATAAAAGGATCACCACCGCTAATCTGGAGTCAACTTTCATGCAAAATCTAGATCAGTGCATACCAAGCCTAATGCTATTGGTGTTGTCAAGAGGAGGGGCTGCAAAAAAGAAGATCCAGAACATCATGGAACTCCTCAAGGTACATGATTCCATAGTTACGATAAAAAAAAAAAACTAAACTGACCAGTTCAGGAAAATTTCATTCATCCATGTTTCCTTTTTTCTTCTGGGAATCTAATCCTGAGGTGCTATATGATAGAGATGGGATTTATGGCTCTTTAAATGGAGCCGGATCCGTTCCTTTCAAGGAGCCATTCAAAAGACTGGCACATTTTTATATTTATTTATTTTTAAGAAGCCAGCCCGGGGGTAACTCATTTTATCCAGGAAATAATCACTGGGAGGAATGATAGGGTAAGATTTGGATCAGAATTATTCAAACTCAGATATCCCACCAATATCTGAGTTTGAATTATTCTGAAATATTGATCATAACTTCATTTGACATGTGTGGACTAGATTTTAATGTCTGACCTGCATTCTTTGTAAACATTCCACAAGGTGGCGCCATATCCCTCTGCTTTGACAGTGATATCACTATTTTGGATTTACCCTTTGTATAAAATATATGTGTGTAAATAAAGCTACCTTGACTTATGTTATTCATGCAACACTTAAAAAAAACACTTAATAAAAATAAATAAATACACAATAAAAACGTCATACGATATTTGCATATCAAATAAGCACCGCACGTGTAGCCTACTCTGCTACGCTCCTGTTTTTTTTGCCTGTTCTCTGTCTCACTCAGTGGAGTAGCAAAGGAGGAGCTAGTGTGTGCATCTGTGTGAAACACAGCGATTTAAAAAAAAAAAAAAGGCTCGCAACTGTGACTCGGTCCCCATCGTTCATGTTAATGAGCCGTTCAATAGATTTGGTTCGTTCGTGAACGTCACAACTCTACTACATAAAACCCTTCAATAATTACAAAACTTTTTTAAAATTCTTTATCAGGACAACATAATTGAGACACGCCGAGAGGTTGCCATCCGCTGCCTAGTGGTTTATCTTGGGGAAAAGGAGGAGGATCTTCTCAAATATTTGGTAGGTAAAACTAAATCACTATTTTTTTTTTTTTCATTTTGACTACAGTCATCAAATTACAGTATTTTCTCCCAACCCTTAACATAAGAGCCTATGAGAGGGTTGGGTATACCAGCTAAATGACAATGAAGACTGAAATTTTGTTCTGATATTTGTGCACCCAGGATGCTGAAGGCCAAATCGGAGATCTTGACAGTCAAGTGATGAAGATCCTAGTCACCAAAGGCACCACAGCATCAGATCCAGCCAGCGCAACTATCGTGATTGAGGGGACAGAAGTCATGGAGGGGTTGGATGCACCAAGGGCTTATGCCTTGCTGATGGGACTCATCTATGCCCTCAATCTGAGCTACCCGAGAGAGCTGAAGTACACCTTCGAAGTATTTCAAAAGGTGTTCCTAAAGTTAGATGGTCAGAAAACCACCCCAAAAGTCACATCTCTTAAGCAAAGCTGCCAGCAATCTCTGAACCTCGTCGCTGAACATCAAATTCTCACTTGTACTGTGATGGACTTGCTGTTCCAGTTGTTTGTTTTTCCCACACTCTCAAGTGATGTTGGATGTCTGTTGCTGCTGCCAACATTCCATAGTCTCAGAGTTGATTGTCACGTCTGAAGTTCTCTGTGATACATATGCATTAAATTTAATTACATTTGGGAGTATTGCTTATTGTGTTGTTTCTGCAAACCCAGATTGTTAACCATTACAGGTGCTGTCAGTGTTATTTTAAAAAAAATAAATGTTAAATGGCTATATATTCGGACAGCAATCACAAATAGCATGTTTGGTCAGTAATTTGGAACTCCCAACCTCCCCACTGTACTCTTCTCCTCTCCTGTAGCCCTGCAAGCTAGGAGGACAGATCTCCACAACCTTAACTCCGAGAGAGGAACAGGTGGTTTCTATTAATGACCAAACACACTATTTCAGTGATTGCTGTCAGAATATAGAGCCATTTAACTCTTATTTTAACAAAAAATATCACTTGCAATACCTTTTTAAAAGATTTTTAGGTTCATCAAAAACTAAATACTCTACAATGTTTAACATTTTCACTTGCCTGAAACTTTTCTCTTCAGTGTTGGAGTTTGATTTTAAAAGTAATTTCAAGGTTTCCCATGTTTTGTAGCAATGTTGTTGCAATATAACCATCTTACATATTGTTTGAGAATGACCTAAATCAGTGTTAGCTCAAGAGTTAATTTAGCTCACTTCACATTTTTTACTTTTTTTTTTTCTTCACTTCACATTGATATTAAAATTGTTTTGGGATATATGCGCATTTTGTTTTAATTAAATTGGTAAGTCTACCTTGGTTTTTGCAGACCCTGACTGTTAAAAGAAGCTGTCTTAACATTTGTTTATTAAAATGTTGAATTGTGAAATGTGGCTCTTGTTTTTTATTTTCCCTGACTTAAGTAAATCAAGGTACTAATAATAAAGAAGGTATGTTAACTATTTGCATGGACATTTCTGAGTAGAAAACAAGAAAAAAATTAAGTTAGAGCAACTTTATTTGAATGATGAGACAACTTAATATTTCAATGCATGTTGAATTAATATTAAGTAGGTATTACCTAATTTAGCTTTTGGATATAGAAGAAAAACATGTTTATTGTCCTTAATTTAATGGTGTAACTAACACAGGCATTAAGTACAGCCAATGTGAAAATTCAAGTAGATTCAACTTAATATAGCTTTCAGTGTATTTAATGATGTTTATTATTTATGTTGGTGTAATAGTGATACCCTAGTAACAATTATTTAATAATACTGAAGTTTTGACAACTTAAAAGATCCATGCAAATAGTTAACACACCTTTTTGAGTACAGCCAGTACATTATTTTTTAGAGTGCATGTAGGTGCCAAACACCAGCGGTTAGCTTATGCTAGCTTGTAATACTACATGGCTACATGGCTTGTTGTCCAAAGTTAGATAAGCAGTATAAGAGTACACAGAATACACGCTAAGCTACAATACTTCAGGCGGTATTGAGCCAGGAGGAGGGGCCCAGTTTAAATGTGTTTACAAGTTGCAACTAAAAAATGTTGCTGACTTTACCTTCAATTTTGACATAAATCACTAATTAAAAACAAAAAAACCCCCAAACTGTACTTGTCTCGTCCATGCATATTGAGAAATTAGAACTTTACTGACATTATCCCACCACTGATGCAACTTACTGTCATATATGACAGAACAAGATATTTGGAAAATTGTCTTCTCTGAATTATTGTGTAGTCGGCGACATGGAGGTAAGGGAGACAACAGTGTTGACCCTCAAATTTCTCAGCCGGGATCTGAAATGGGAGAAAATAAAAATAAATTGATTCTGCTTGAGATTAAAGGAAAGACTTTTGCAAACACTGTTTGCAAAAAGAGAAGAATGGATTCATATCTGAATGTTTCTCCTGAAAGCTCACAAGCAGAATTGTACAACATTCACGTGTTGACAAATGATAATAATAATAATAATAATAGTAAGAAGAAGAAGAGGAAGAGGAAGACGAAGAATGAAGCTACCCTGTTAAAAAAAAAAACTTTAAAAAACGAAACGAAATGAAACTGAAATACAATAAATGTACAGATTTTTTATATAATTTTTCTAAAGTGAAAAATCTTAATTTTATGATTTTTGAGCTGAGGGTGTGGCTGGCTGAGCAGGGCCTTCTCCAAGAGGCACACCTGGTGCTCATCACTAATCACTCCTGCCTTAAAGCCTGAGGGGTATTCTTCAAAGCGAGTTTAGTGGGTTAGCGAGCTATGTTGACTCTAAAGCCAGGCTTCCCTGTACTGCGGAGGTGGCTCCCTTTTAAGCCGGCTAGGTCACCATGGTAACTTATGCTTAGCTCATAGCCTGGTCCGGACCAGGTTATGTTCAGGGTTTCAGCTTAAAATCGGCTATAAAAGTGCCGCTGTTTTACTGTGTAACGTGTAACCTTTTCTCAGTCTTCTTGGGTTCCTTTTGGATCAACTAGGTTCGGGAAAGGAGATTGGCAGTAGCACTAAGCATAAGAGCAATTGATCTCCAGCCCACGTAACACGCACAACACAGGATGGGGGTATGAATGTGTATATTCAAATATCTCACAACATAAAATAGTTCAGCTTTACACACATTAAAATGAAAATGCAATTCTTCCAATAAAAATGAAATGAAAATTTGCTGAACCCGTGAGTATGAAAAATTAAAAAAATGTTTTCTGTCCCTTTAATCGTCTGTATTAATTGTCTTTATTCTTCCCTGTTTCACATTGTCCTTTTCAGTTTGTTTATTTATTGTCTTTGAGCGTCCTCCAAGGAAAAAAAAAAACGGTTTTCTTAGGCCTTTAAGCTTCTTTGTCAGTTTTGTTCTTTTTTTCCAAAAAGGTAGAAAAAATATATGTAAAAATGAATAAAATAAAAAAATAGAAAAGTGAAAAAACAATAATACTGAGATCTCAGAAAAAAAAGGTGCAACTAAAATGTTTCACTCCTTAGGAATGAGCTTTGTCCTACCACACTGGTGTCCACACCAGCCTTATCCTACCACACTGCAGTCCGATGAACCAAGAGTCGGTGATGCAGGTTGCGGTTGAACCAAGAGTCTCCGTGCAGCAAAGGCGGCAATATGGTGACACTTGAACCGAAGAACTCGTCCCTCAAAAAAAAACCTGCCTGCACAACATGCAGCGTAATTATTTAACAGTTCAATTTCCTCTCTGCTTCAGTTACGTTTTTTTCACAGTGTACTACATTAAACAGTGCAGGTTCATTACATGGAATGTAAACAACATACCCAGAACACATGAAATATGAGAAACACGTGAAATACTGCATCAGTTTGGGGTCTGAGCTACAGCGACAGCTTGGAGCTGTGCTCGGCCTTGTCACCGGGCCGCGGCTGAGCTAGCAGCTCGGAAACTGCTAACTGCTCGTCACAATAACACACGAG
>JAQFJB010324898.1:0-10675 GCA_029874875.1 Naso minor
CTACACCATGGTAAACAGCCCCGTGTCCCAAATTTTTTGAGACCTGTAGCAGCTGTCAAATTTGAAATGAGCTCATTTTGTGAATAGAATTGTAAAATTTCTGTTTCAACATTTGCCATATTATCTCTATTCTATTGTGAATAAAATACTGGCTGGTGTGATTTGAAAGTCATTGCGTTTTGATTTCATTCACAATTTACACTTAGTCCCAACTATTTCAGAATTGGGGTTGTACTATCCAGACATCTTTGATTGAGAAGACCTGCTTAAAAAATCACAACATTCTGCATGTGTTACAACAACACGGCTGTGTAGCAAAAGAGGCTGGGTGCTAAACTAGCCTGCCTTTCAGTCCCAATCTTCGTAAGTGGGAGCAAAGTTCAGTTTTGCGTGCCATAGGATTTCAAGATGGCTGCCGTGGCGGCCATATCATTCGACTGATCGCGGTCAAAGTCAATCGTGTCCATCCCTGATGTAATAGCGACCCAACCACAAAATTTCAGAGATATCCGTTCATTACCTTTTTGCGTTATCTTGTTCACAAACAACCAAACGGCACCGATCACAAATACCTCCTGCCAACTACGCTTGGCGGAGGTTAATTAATAAAAATATTTTCTTTTTCACAACGCCAGTATCACGACTTGGTTGACCTTGACTTATTTTTAGCAAAAACTTGACTTCATTATTCGCGAAGTGAGTAAGAAAACAGCCTTAAATGCGAATGTTGTGCGTGAACATGTAGCCGTCTAATGACATTTTCGCTAAAATATCGGCATTGGATAATTCAAACTTCACATTACTATTTAGCGTTACATTTTTTCATGAAAATGAACGATTAAAACTTACATATAGGCTATTAGTCCAAGAATGGTCCACTTGAAAAAAAGCTTTGCTTGAATCGCAGATCGCCAGGATGCTCGCTAACCAGCACTCAGAAATGAGTTCTGAACTCGCCTCTTTACTGACAGCTGCTTAAATACTGCATTAATGCGTCATAGACGGGACTGTTCTTCCCTGATATCGCAAAGCACAGCGATCGTGTTGTCATAGAAACTGACGCGTTCGATCAGCTGAGAGGTACCTTGAGGGAAAAAGGTCGCTTCATCTTCGTTAAGCCCAACGCCCACTAAAGACGCGCGTCAAAAAATTGGTTACATTCATTTCAATGGAGCAACGCCCAGTGGCAGCGTGTGACGCGCGTCAACCGCGCGTCAGATTTTTACTTTTCGCCACCGCTCAATTTCCTAAAGCGTCAACACAATAAAAACGCGTTTGTCTTTGAGATTATTTAACTATTTCGCCTTGTCATGGTTAGTGGCACACATTTAGCGGCAACCTCACATGCAGTTGTCAACCTGCTTTTCAACCAAGTCGCAGTTTTGAAAGGAAATCCGTTATTTTGCAGACATTTAAGTTATGAAGCGATCTACAATTAGACAGTACTCAAGGTACATTGATATGAACTTTACACTGCTAAGTTAGCTAGCTAGCTAATTAGTTGCTGGGTAAAGTGAATCATCATCTTAATTTACTAGAAGGCTACATTTAGGAGGAAAATTATGCCTCTGTGTAAGGTTGAGTGCATAGTAACCTGCCCATCGCACTATGCCATCGCTTAAAATAAGCTTCATCGGTAGGTTTTTGTTTTTCTAACATGTAACGTTGTCTTGTTTAATATTTTGGGAGCGACACCTATGGCTTGCTTCTCGGTCCTGTTGTCATCCGTGTATTAATACTGATGCAGACGCTTTCAGTGGGCGTTTAAAACGTCAAGGAAACATTGTCAGTTTGACGAGACGCTTCGCTTAGCGGCCAGTGGGCGTTGGACTTAAACCCCAATGGACCACTTCGCAGCAACGGCGGACTGGGTGGTCTGCAGATGATAACTTGTCGCGCAGATGCGTTTTGGTGGACTAGATCGTGTGTTATGCACGAAGCACATCTAAATCGCATTAAAACGTACAGTGAAGCATTTAACTGGATTACTCGCCGCTAAAATAGCGGATATATTGTAAGTTAACGCACAACCTATTAGGCAAGTATACAGACGCATTGGTAGACCCTGCTTGTCACTGTGGGTGAATATTTATAAATCTCACTTTCAATGTACACCCACAGAGACACTGCAAGATCCATTCACTTCAGGCATACTTTTTGCTCTACGTCGGTAACATTTCCCCAAATCTTGAGATCGTAACAAATCAAACGCACATACCTTCCTAGCTCAGACAGCTAGACCCAGCCGCGAGTACAGGCCGGTAGATGCTTTCCGTGCGGAGCTCAGAGCAATAAATCCCTCCGAAGCAACGCGGTTCAAACACTTGTCGCCATTTCTTCTAATCCCGACATGCAACGGTACACCAGGGATTCCCTTTGGAAGACATGGCGTCAAGTGTTTGGATCCGCGTCGCTTCGGAGGAATTTTTTGAATCGTAGTGGGTTGAGGAGGTGAAGCGAGGTTCTCCATTTTAGAGCACAAGTAAACCGTTCCGTTCCGTTGGTGTAAAGTTCACTTTACACAGCTGTGAAGAAGCGAGTTATTTTGCGATACATCGCGACTGATATTGATTCAGAATGCACATTTACTTTATATAGAGATGGCAATTTCGAAATGTTTTTAAACCAGATTCATTTCAGTAGCGCATAGCTTAGTGGCATAAACTTTTATTGCAGCTGTTCGAAATGTTTTGAACTGAAACAGAACACTTCTGATCATTGCCAATGAGCCGCGGGGATAGGTCATTATTGCTGATTGTTTAACGGACCACATTTTGTGATAAAAGCATGCACAGACTTACACACGATTATTTCTTCATTTTATCTTTTTTTATTGAGATTTGCAGTGATGATGCATTTCACTTCCACAAGTTCCGAATGTCACCAGTCCGGAATGAACCACGGTGAATTTCATTTCATGGAACCCACAGCCTTGTAGAGAGAACTTTCTTGTAATTTCAGCCAAAAGTATCCCATGGATGCTCTCTCATTAATTTTAACTAAAAATATATTGGTCATAACATTTGGGGAAATAAAATAAATAAATTTTTCCCCTTCTTGAAAAATAATGTGCCTTGGAGTTTGGCCCTTTGGGAACTCAAGGATTCAATTTGAGTAATACTTTCGGACCAGTGCAATGGATTCAGGCCATTTCAAATGAGTGCTGGATGAGTGAACAAGAGTGAAACAAAACTGAAATGCTGGGTGTAAAACCTTTTGGCCCAGGATAAAAATGTGAGTTGTTAACAATGTATTACTATTGGTCTCTGTCTCTGCCTGCATGCTTCAGTAGTGTCAGTGATGAATGCAAATGGTGGCAACTGCTCAGTCGCAAACCTTTCATGTCGGTAAATTACTTTTAGAATCCCAGATAGCAAAATTCTTCTGGTCCATATCTGGCCCACACCTGACACGTTCATCTGGCCCACAAACCGCATGGAATGATGGCACTTAGGCGCTCCGCTCTCATTTGCCAGAACTTGGCCACAGTCAAGCCATCACTATGCCAGATGTCAGCCAAGAACATATGATGCAGCAAATGAGGGCCAGTTTTGGTTCACTCACAGACTGACCATTGTCACTCCGCCAAATATTTGCCAATTGTCGGCCATATTTGTTCTATGATATTTGGGCCAAATTCAGCATCTATCACATGGCCCACTTTAGGCTCACATCTATTTTGTCCGGGCCAAAAGAATGCCAAAAGTGCCGGATCATTGCCTAATGTGGCCCACATCCGTATGCTATCTGGGTATTAGGCTACCATTTTTATTATACAGTAGTGATGTGTAAAACAATATTCAGACTCATTGTTTTAAAGATTTTTATTGAAAAACAATAAAGTTTCCACATTTTTAGGCTTCAGTCGGTTCTGTCTCTTCTCTGTTACCTGAAATTAGAACGTAGTTATTAGTTGGACATATTTCAGGGGAAAAACACAGGAGATGCTCTGTGATCCTTTCAGCTGAGATTCAGTCCCAGGCCAGATTTGGAAAATATATGATCACATGGCACAGATGTTGCTGAGATACGCAGGACACCTGTGCCAGTTTGTAAAGGTGAGGAAAGACCCTACAGCTTTTTCCCCAGTTCGCTTTTGGATCTTCCCCTCTGTCCAGTAGTCCTCGGCCAGGTATCGCTGAACCTCCACAACTGCTTCTGCACTTGGAGTTCGTGGTTTCCTGGACTGCTGGACTTTGTGGACAAATGTCCTCCAGACCTTGTTATAATTTTCCAGGAAATACATGAGTATGACATAGGTAACGGTAGGTTTGAGGTACTGTCAGGCAAATTTGTGGAATTAGCTGAAAAGCTTAGGAGCAGATCCTCCATGGTAGTTTTCTCTGGGATTCTACCGGTACCATGTGCAAGCAGAGGAAAGTAGAATTTTATCTGGAGGTTTAACACGTGACTACGAACCTGGTGTAGGAAAGAGGGGTACAGGTTTATGGGGCACTGGAACTACTTCTGGGACAGGGGTGACCTGTTTAAGCCAGATGGGCTACACCTGAACCTGAGGGGTACCTTTTTACAGGGTCAGCGTTTGTTGAGGGTAGCAGAGAGTAATTTAAACTAGGGACTTGGGGGCAAGGAGGTAAGAGAGTGTTATACAGAGGGAAATGCAGACTGTCCTGATGGAAGCTGACAGCGTTACATGCACTATTGATGATATATTTTTCAAGCAACAAAGCGTAGTGAGGGGCTTGGAGCAGCGGGCACATGGGAAATCGAAGGGGAAGAGCGTTTGTGATAACCTGAAATGTTTTTATCTAAATGCAAGAAGCATAAAAAATAAATTTCCAGAACTTGAGGCCGTTATGGTTAGTGAGGGTTATGACATTGTTGGGATTACAGAGACATGGCTTGGTGAAGAAGATGGAGATGAATATAATATATAGGGTTATAAGCTCTTTAGGAAGGATAGATGCAATAGGCATGGAGGGGGTGTAGCACTCTATGTGAACGAAAACATAAATGTGAAGGAAATTGCTGAAATTGAACATTCCTTGCCCTGTGAAGATATCTGGGTCAGGCTCATTGGCGAGACTGGTTTAAACATAGGAGTATGCTATCGACTGCCAGCTTTGGACAGTATTGTCCATGAAATGCTCTTTAAGAGGATTACACAAGCTTGTAGAGGAGGAGGGACTATTATTATGGAAGACTTTAATTATCTTGGTATCGATTGGGAAATGGTGAAAGGATAGGGTAGGGGGGAGGAAGAATTTCTAGATGTTATCAATGATAATTTTTTGGTGCAGTATGTGAATAAACTCACAAGAGAGAAGGCAATTTTAGACTTAGTGCTCTGTAATGACCCAGATAGAATTAGCAACGTTGAGGTACTGGAGCCACTTGGGACAAGTGATCACTCTACTGTTAATTTTGATGTTTCAAGGGAAGTTAAAAATTTGTCTTCAAAAACAAAAAATTTCAATTTTAGGCGAGCAAACTTTGACAGGATGCGCTCATACAGTATCTAAGTGAAATAAAATGGTAGACACTCCTGGACTGTGAGTCTGTAAAAGAGATGTGGGAAAGATTTAAGGGGGTTTTGCTTGATTCACATTGCAAATTCATTCCAAAGGTGTCCAAAAGTAAGCTGAAAAAGCGGAATCCTCAGTGGATGACCACAGCTATTCGTAGGAGTTTGAGGGAAAAGAGGAATCTTTAGAAGATGTACATAAAGGATAACAATGAGTACAGGTCTCCCACATCTGGGGAGGACTGAGCCATTATTTTCCATAGTAGATTTTGACTTCACTGGCTCTTAATTCTGTTCAATACCTTTCATCACCTGGGTTAGTTAAGAGCCTTCAAGATCTGCTTCCATTTCCATATAGCCTTTTTATCTTCAAACCAGTGGCGGGTGGTGGACGGAAAATCGAGGGGGTGGAAAACATCCCTTGCAATGGATGAGATTAGTGACCCGATTTCAATCAATGTCCTTGGTCAACATGTTAGTTTCCTTTGTAATGAAATGTTTAGGCGAGTGAATAATAAATTCTTTAAAAACGTTTAATTTACGTGCTAAAATAGGCAACTCTCCACGTAAAAACCACTGTGGATTTTCCGTGTTAATTTTTGTCACATCCTAAGCAAGTTGTCAAGCCTGTGTGTAATGATTGTTTAATTGAAAAAGATTGAAATTCGCTCTTTTTGCATTCAACTGATGCATTTGATTTCTCCTCTTAACGAAGCCAGTTAGCTACACCTGAGAGGTGAGGGTTAAAATGTCTTTTACCAAGGAAATTGACTGAAAACAGATCAAGACAAATAAGCAGTTTAAAGACATATTTATCGCCCTCCTTGTTCTCTGTCCACCACCTGCCACTGCTTCAAACCCAAAGCATGGGGAAAATGATCCAAAAAGAAAAATGTGGCTCACTCCTCCCCAGTCTCCCCTACCTCTGTGATCTGGGTATCTAATAATCTAATGTATCGTAATGTATGTGTGGCAGGCCGAGGGAGGGCCCAGGTGGGGAATTGAGCCCCAGGCTCCCGGGTAAGAGTCTAACGCACTGACCATGTCGCCAAAAAGCCTGGCTCTTTGGCAATATGGTCAGCGCATTTGACTATTACCCAGGAGTCTGGAGGCTGGAAAAATGCACACTTGGTAAGCTTAGCCTTTAGACCCTGTTGTTGCAGTCGCCCAAGCACCAGCTCCAATCTCTCCAGATGCTGCTCAACTGTGGAGGAGGAAACAACAATGTCGTCAAGATAAAGAAGCAAGGATTGGCATTTTTGGTCGCCAAAGATCCGTTGCATCAGACATTGAAAGGTGCTAGGGGCTTTGCAGTCCAAAGGGCATGCGATTCCACTCAAAGAGGACAAAAGGCGTGCAGAATACTGTTTTCGGCCGGTCAGCTTCCGCAACCGGGACCTGATTGTTCCCGGTAGCAAGGTCCACGGTGGAGAACAAGCAACTACCTGACCGGGCAAACAGGGACTTTTTGATTCGAGGAAGAGGAAACGCACCCTACCCGGTCTTAGTGTTCAGCGGCCTGTAGTCAACGCACATGCGAAGACTGCCGTTTTTCTTTTTGGTGAGCACAATGGGGGAAGCATTAGGGCTGCAACTCTCTCGAATTACCTGTGCCTCAAGCAGTTTGTTAATGTGCTGTTTGACCACATCATAATCAGACAGAGGGATGCACCTGTATCGCTGCCGGATGGGAACATCTTCAAAAAGAGGAATATCATGTGCAATCAAATTGGTGCAGCCAATGTCCCCATCATGGGTAGCAAACACAGATGTGTACTGGCTGAGAAGAGCTCTCACTTTACCCTGCTCATCAGCAGGCTGGGCAGACAGATCCACGGCTGCTATCTGCGCTGGAACAGAAGCCGAAGGAGACTAAGAAGCCACTGTCGCCATCACCGATGGCACTTGGGTTACACCGGCAGGCAGGCTCACCGCCCTTACCTTGTCCAAGCTGCCCACAACCGTACGGGGATAGAGCAGCACATCAGTAGAACCTACATTTACGATGGGAATGTAGGCAGTGCCCCTTTCTACCCGAACCAAGGCAGGAGAGGCAAGCAGTCCAGCAGGAAGACCAGAGTCCAAGGGCTCGAACAATACTGTGGTGCCCGCATAGTTCTCTGAGCATGTGGCTGCGATAACCTTCAACATACCATCAGGAATACGCCAAGCCTTCCTGCTACGCACAGTGACCTTACCAGAGGTAGGCTGAGAGGCCTGCATGCTGGCCGGATGGCACTTTTGCAGTGCCTGCACAACTGACTCTGGAGCCTCTGATGCAGAGGGCAAGTCAAACAGGGCCAAACCGTGTTGCCCAAACAATTCTCGGTAACATCTGTGGAGGACATGCCTCCCGAACACACCAGGGACCTGAGCAGACACACCACCAGGTGGATCCTTGACCACCAACACCCCACACCGGGGCATCAGCTTACCACAGAGCTCAACTTGAAGCTCCATGTAGCAAATATAAGGAATGGACAACCCATTGGCTGCATAAAGCTGTAGCCAGTGGCAAGACCAAAGCCTCTCTTGACCCCAAGGCTCAAGGTGCTGGTGGAAGAAGCTCTCAGTTATAGTAGACACCATGGATCCAGTGTCTACCAAGCAAAAAACAGTAATCCCACCCATGCTAATACACAAATGGAGACAAGAGGACATGAGTTTGGACACCTCTTCTGGATCACCTACAACTTTTGAGCCAGTGACAGCAGCTCCCAAACTGTGACTCTGCAATTCGGCGGGCGCTAGTTGGGACGGTGCTGTATCCCAAGGGGTTGTGCAGGTAAAGACTGCTGAGGGCGAGGGGCAGTACGAACCCCATCACACTCTCTGGCAAAATGACCAAGCTGATGACAGCGCATACAGATGACGGGGCCACAATTAGAGGAGTGACTGCGCTGGTGAGAGCTCTGCAAGCAAGAGATGCTTTGAGTGAGTTAGTTGAGCTGCTCTTGCTGGAGTTTGAGCATCTCCTTCATTCACTCAGTTCAGACACATGGGATGGGCTGGTTACCACCTGAGGACCACTCTTGAACCCACACTGAAATCTGAGGACAGAAGGGACGGAGTGACTTTAGCCCCTAACGCCTCCTGGCAAACCCTCCCACTCTCACCTGATTGCCTCACCCCAGACCTCAAGCAACATAGCAGTAGGCTGCCTATGCACCAACTGTTTCAATTCGCGATGGACAGCGCCATCAATAACATGCTCGACAAACTGATCGTGCAGCAAGACCTCTGCGTTGAGCATGTCTCTTGGTGCACGCTGTTTTACAGACGCCATGAGACTCATTAAAGCGAGGGAGAACTCTTGCAGGGTCTCGCCCTCTTGCTGTCAAGAAGAAAAGAAAGCCTCCTGCAAGGCTACATAAGAGCAACCACGTGCCCCAGTGGTTCATCAGTCTAAGCGCGCATCCCAGAAAGGCAGTGAGCTTGCAGCGAGCTGGGTTCGATTCCAGCTTAGGTAATTTGCTGCATGTCTTCCCCCGTTCTTCTACCCAACTTTCCTGTCTCTCTGCACTGTACGTATAGCTGTCAAATAAAGGAAAAATTCCCAAAAAAATAATCTTTAAAAAAAAAGAGTCAGAGCAACCATAAAGCTCTTGCAACACAGCTATTATTTTGGCTGGATGTCCCTGTTCCGCACTGGATTGAAATTTGATCTCCTCACATGCCTCTCCCTCAAGGTGATCAAATAAGAAAAACGCCTGATCGTGAGTAGATAAATGGCGCACTCTAACACAAGCGTGTGCCTCTTCAATCCATTCAGCTAACCCTATAGCTATTCTTCCCCTGAACATGGGACACTTCCTGTCTCTGGGCAGGAACACAAGTCTGTCGGTTATAGGGGCACTAGCAGTGGAAGGAGCAGTAGGGGGCCCAGCGAAAGTAGAAGGCATGGCGGCAGGACCAGACATGACTGCAGCCTGTTCCTGGCGCAGCTTCTCATTATCTGCTCTCAACTGAGCAACTAAGTCCCTCAACTCCTGAGGCTCTCCCTCCATAGCTACACCCTGACCAATAAAAGGGAAAAAACAGCAAAATAGGGCAGTGAAGCGAAAGAATAAACAGGAAAAATAAACAATCTATTGGAACCTACACCAGGATCCAATAGTCCACAAGAAACCGACTGCTGCCTTGCCTCGACACAACACGTAACACACCTGAACAGTATTTTAATCAAGGGCCACCATAAAACATTGAGAGGAAAAAAACGAAAAGGAACACACGTCTCTGCTCTTAAAATATGAATCCTGCCGATTACGCCAGATTGTGGCAGGCCAAGGGAGGGCCCAGGCGCGAACTTGAACCTCCAGAATCTCAAGTAGTAGTCAAACGCGCTGATCACATTGCTGACGTGGTCAGCGCATTAGACTATGACCCGGGAGTCTGGACGTTCAAGTCCCCACCTGGGCCCTCCTTCGGCCTGCGACATTCTGGTGTAATCTGTAGGATCTGGGGGATCCAAATGGATGGCAGCATGCGTAAGGCATGGAGCGTGAGGACACGCTCCCGAAAGAAGGGGAGAGATGTGACAGTTGAAGGGTCCTGTCACTGGTAATGCCTCCTGACAAGTGCACACCCTGGCTACCTTGCCAAGCGCAGCTCTTTGGCGATGTGGTCAGCGCATTTGACTAGTATCGTGGAGTCTGGAGAATCAAGTCCCCGCCTGGGCCCTCCTTTGGCCTGCCACATATGTATGCATTTATGTCTGTATACTAAGCAAAAAAAGTTTGTGACACAATTTTTTACATGTTGTTCAGAAGAAAAAAATGTCTGGTGTTCAAATCTGTTATGCATTGTTCCTGCTAGTGTTGACAACTGCGACAGGGAAAAACAACATGTTTCCATCCTTACTCGAAGTTTGAAGATGCCATGCCGATCTAAAAAAGGAACGTCTCAGAGCCATAGGTATGCTTGAATCAGGATTATCTCAACAGGATGTTGCAAGACATTTAACCGTCCATAGAAACACCATTTGGACTTCATGGCAACAAACAAATCCTGTCAGAGACCGTCCTCAATGTGGCAGGCCACATGTTACAAGCGTCAGACAGGATCGTTAGATTCAAACCACACACCTGCGAAATCGGTTCCAACCTGCAACAGTTACTGCCAGAACCATCCCAGGACTTCACCGAATATCGGCACAGACTATACGTCGGCGCCTCAGACGTTTCGGGATTG
>JAQFJB010324927.1:0-10669 GCA_029874875.1 Naso minor
GGGGGCTATTACTTTTTATTCTCCTTGCTTACTCACACCGAGCTCTTCTTATCTACCAGATAAAGTCTGGAAAGAAAATCTATTCAAGCAATTTTCTGCAATTATGATCAACTCAGACTGAAGAAAACTCTTAGTGATCCTGTACAGGAAACTGGGTTTTTGCAGTGACAAAGAACATAACACAAAAGACACTGGAAGTAATGCGTTGGATAACACCAGAATAAATGGGTCTTTTTTAAAAAAGTAACAGTTCCTAATCAAAACATCAAAAATCAACTTCATCTGTATGTTTTTTGTTGAGTTTTGCATTTAATTGATCCCAAAAGACTTTAACAATGGTCAAACCTTAAGAAAACCATAATTTTATTCAAGGTAATGGTGTGTTTAATTTTCTTGCCAACTTCACATCGAGAGTGAGGAAGAAAGTCGGCAAACGTGATTAAACATAATGAGAATAAAACTTAAAAGCATCACTGTGCGCAACGACATTTCTGCCTGAGTAAGTCAGATAGATGTTTTTATCTGCAGTATGACAGTGAAGACACAATTTACATGATTTCAGGGACTTCATAACATTATCAAACTAGATTTTTTTTTCATGTCATTTTTTTTTGCTGAGAGACCTCTAACTGCACCACAGCTAATAGCTCCAGAGTAAAATGGAACGAATGGTGGTAAGACAGCTGAGAGCTCACTTTAAAAAAAATGGAGTAGTGGTTGTGTGTGGATTGGTGTGTATGCAGCACAGTCTGAAGAATGACGAAGTTTAGCCATTGCACAGTCAGAGTGTCGTATATGGCGTCACACAGGCAGCTTTGCTCATAAATCATTAAGTCTTTCTCTCTTTGTGCCGTTCATGTGTGTCAGGACTATCTGATGGCGCTGTCACTGCAGCAGGAGCAGCAAAGCCAGGACCTACAGTGGGAGCAACTCCCCGAGGGCATCAGCGACCTAGAGCTGGCGAAGAAGCTTCAGGAGGAGGAGGACCGACGAGCCTCCCAGTACTACCAGGAGCAGGAGCAGGAGCAGGCAGCGGCGGCAGCTGCAGCAGCGCAGGCACAGGTGGGGAGGGAGGGGTTGAGGAAAATCGAAGCAGGTGGGAAGGGGAGGAGATGCGGGAGTTTGAACAAATGTGTGGCATTTGATGGAGCATAGAGGGAATATGCTGCCCTCTGGAAACAGATGGGTGTCCACGTCTGAGAGTTTGAGCTCAAAGAGGATGAATTGGGCATGAAAAGAAACTTTCTCTTATTCTTGTAATGCTGCCACCACTTCACTGTGAAGTCAGGACACAGGCATTGTACTTGGAACTGCTTAGGTGCTGAGGGCAGTCATTTAACTTACTTTGCAGATATGAGATATAGAGTGTTTCAGTTAATAAGTGAAGTCAAATTCAAACCAGTGCAGTCAAGCCACAGGTTATGCATTTTTCCGTCGTATATTTTTGAACCGCATATAAAAATTAGAATTTGGCCTAAAAAGGAGAAAAGAAACAAACCCAAAACAAAAAGTCGTCCCTCCAGTTTCCATCATTTTCTTCCTATTTTTCTTTTACTACAAACACCAAAATAGTGACTGTGTAAAAAGCATGGGAAACAACACTGTAATATAGAAAATATAATTGGTAAATATAAAAAGTAAGTTAATAAGAGTCTGCCTTTCATTTAAGGTTTTATCTCATAAGGAATATTACATTTAAACTCAAACATGATCCCAAAACTTAATTCATGAGGCGATTCCCAACATCATTAGATTTGTTTCTAAACATACTTTTCCCTCCCAAGTGTTTCTAAGAGTGTTTTTTCTATCCCATGCAATTTGCCAAATTTTTAACCTCAACCTATTTGGATTATAACAAACTCTTCCAGTTCAGAGCAAAAAGTAACTTTGCTTGAAGTATACACATCTGTGAATAAACACTCTTTTGCCCTTTGCTGCTGTTTGTGCTGCAGGGCCAACAGGAGCCTTCAGAGCGAGATGAGGCGGACAGAGGTGCAGGCGGAGCAGCGGCCGCCGCTGCCATCCCGGCACCTGCGGGAGCCACCCCCAGCCCGGGGAAACAGTCCTCCAGCAGCGAGCGCAAAGCCAAGAAAGAACCGAAGGATAAAGACAAATGTGTCATTTTGTAACATACAGCGTGTCTGCGTGAGTGTGCGTGTGAGTGTCTCGTGCATTTGCTTATCTGTGAGAAAGGGGACAGCATTTGATTCTCCTGCGACTGGACACACAACGTGCAGCCCCCAGCTGACGACAAACAAGGGAAGGAGACCAACGGAGGATTTGCTGTTCCTAAACCACTGGTGCCTGCTATCCTCTATCCTCAGTGGAACCTGGACATCAGAGGCAGGGACACTACAACGACAACTACCCCGCATCTTTCATAGAGTCGGCCAAACTTTGTTACAAGTTGCACAGTGCACTATATTTGTGATGTGGGGTCAGGTTTATTGATATGTTTTATAGCTAAAGACATAATCTGAAGAAACAAAATGTCACCCTCTCACCTTGTTCTTTTCCAAAAGAGAAATCATTCATTTATTTTTCATTGTTGCTGCTTATAAGCTTTTTTTTATGTATGTATCAATAGTCACAAAACATTTAAAGCAGACTCAGTTTTGTTTTTATTTGATTTTTAAATTAGATGCCAAGATTCACATTTTATTTATGTTTTTGTGTAAGAGGCCGCTTTTGGGAGAGGTTTTATTTTTTTGTTTAAGCTGAGAGGGATTTTCTAAATAATAATGCCTGTTGGAATTCATTGTAACACTATTTGTTTCCCATCCGAAACACTCTGTGTACCTAAGGGTTGATTAATGCCAGATAGCTGCCAGATACTGTAGCTACCTAACAACGCTCATCACAGCTTGCCATGTTCAGATTTGCCTTACCAGAGTATGGCAGTGTTTTATTCTGCTCTGTTTGAATGTGAATGTGTGTTTGTTTTCATGTGTATGGTATGTACAGTACACGTGTGCTATGTGGTATAATGGCGTGTGGTAGATATGTCATTAATGGAGCATCAGCGATGTAACAAGTTTCAATTTGGAAATAGCCAAAACTTTTCTAGGCGAGTCGAGCTACAAATTCGGCACATTTAATATCTGTTACATTTCAATTCAGTCTCACAAAATCTGAGTTTGGGACAGTGAAAGTGAGAATATTGTTGCTGATTTTAATGGAGGAATATTTATCTCAATCTGATGTTTCCTCGTCAGACGCAGTTAGCTTTTGGCATATTAGATTTGTATTTAATTGCACCCAGTTTAGAGTGTATAGTTGTTCTGAAAAGCCCTTTTTCTTAATCACAGTCTCTTCTGGCAGCTTCCTGAAGAGATGCATTGTGGGTGCAGGCTCTGCCATGATCTCCACTGCAGCCAGGTTTTTAAAAGAAATACCACAGAATTCAGTCATTTGCAGAGAAGATTCCTCTAAAAAAAAAAAAAAAAGTAAAGTTAAAGTAATATTTGTAAATGTGCTAAAAAAAAAAAATCCACAAAACTGAATCCAAACCCCAAGTCTGTGTGGTTGAGATATACAACAGGTGCTTAAGTGGGGCTGGGCAATTAAAAAAAAAGATATTATATCATTATCGAGATATGAGACAATATATCATCATAGATACTGGATATTGTTATATCATGATTTGGAATAAATGGTGTTTTTTCCTGATTTTAAAGGCTGCATTACAGTAAAATTAAGTAATTTCTCAACTTATCATGTTTACTTGTTTCAATACTTGCCTTTACTCACTTAGTCATTACATCTACATTACTAATGATTATCAATCAAAAATGGAATTGAGTTCATGTTTTTTGAAAGCACCAATATCGTCCCTGCAATATTCTCACATCAGAGAGGGACTGATCTAAAATTGTGTATTGTTCCATTCCGTCTAGCATTAATGAAGTGCTTTTAAGGAAATTTAAAAATATCAAGATTAAATTGTGTATAGAGACATAGCCTAAAAATATTACGATAAAATTTCAGCCCATATCGCCCAGCCCTCAGCTTAAATCCTTACAATGTTGGGGACCTGACATGTTCGAATTAGCCCTTAAGGGGGAGATTCATTCGTTCATCTGTGGATATTAGGGCCTAATTAGTAAAAGTTCGTGAACTGAGCGGGCCTGTGGAGCATAGCGTGTACATAGCATGTACATTCTGAATACTGCAATTCTGTGGTAACCTTTTGACTTGTGTGCATTTCACTGCAGCATTGAGCGTGCAAACACATCATGTACATATTTACCTAATGCATTCTTATAATGGATTTAGCTAGTGGTTTGTGCCATTATTGTACCATGGGACTGCCTCCTGAGAAACTTTTCTATCTATACATTCCAATTGGATGCCTTTACTCAAGCCTTCTGTTACAGACTGAGGGAAACAGTTGTCACAGGAGGTGTTTTGCAGTGCTTGTAAAGTGGTAACCGTTGTTTTGTTCACTGAGAACAAGTTTAATGTCAGAGGAGGGTGATTACATGGAGGCAGCGGGCTACCTACTGTGTGGGAACCTTTTCTTATGGGCTTCATGTGATGGCTGGAGTTTGAGCTCCGTGTTTGTTTTGCCCCGACGAGGCTGTGTTTTGTATATATATATAGCGCCTTACAACATTTCAGCATAATTTATAAGACAAAAACAGGACAAAAACAGGACAGAAACAGGCATATAACCAGAATGAGACAATCCATGCATTTTTTTCACATGAACATCAGAAATACTCTCAGGCCTTTTTTCAAAGGACACGTCCTCCAGTGTCTTTTATGTATCGGCACAGTTCCTCGGCCTGTAGTCACGTTCTCAGTCACTACTTTAAGTATCTGTGAATGTGTACACACAACTACTATTTTGACACTTTGAACAACTTAACACTATGTTATTAAGACACCCCACCCTAAAAACTCAATGAATTAAGCTGCTATTTTTATGCTGACTTGGACTACCTGATTTAAAAAAAAAAAAATAACTTCCTTGCACAGGGTTAATAAATATTGTTAGTAATTGAGACTTTTCATTGACTCTTTAGCAGTTCTTTCCATGCAGCTTAAATAAATAATACATACAATCATAAGATAACAAGAAGGCAGTGGAAAGACTTTCTGTGCTTTTTTTTTTGTTTGTCTTTCTTTGAGTTTCACCTCCTTCCCGTCTGAGCCCGCTAAGTGAACATGCTGATTAAACATTCCAGTGGAAGTTTAATAAAAGTCACTTCACTTACGGCAGTTTGACTTCAAATGAAAAATGTCATGTTAGTTACTGTTTGAATGAGTGAAAAGAGCGCAGAGTGACACATGCCACCCATTTTTATTATTATTAATATTATTTCAGATTTACTGCTGTGCATTAGCTTGCTATCCCGAGTCATTAATACCAGAATTTGATATTTTTGTTGGATCATGATTCGCCTGAGATGAACTGATCAGAAGGATATTGTGTGTTTAGTGTCTCTAAATGGTTTCTTGTATGCCTTGTAAAAGTGATGGTGGGTTAAATGCTGTAAAACTTTAGTGTTTTGACGAGATGGTCGTTGAACAAGTAGTCGTCGTAATTGGTTTTTGCACTGTTACATTGATATGCACTAACAGAAGAGAAACATACCTCATTTTATACAGAACATAAATTGTGCAAGAGTGCTATTGTTTTTGGGTACCTTTAAAAGAAAAAAAAAAGAATAATGGCCAAAAGAATTATCTTAAGGTGGTAGCTGCTGTAGCTTGAGACAGCTACATAATATTAATTTGTAACAATATGAAAGGGCTGTTTAAGTGTTTTGGCTTCAGATGAACGAGTATATTTAAAAAAAAAAAAAAAAAGTACCATGTCAGTAGTACTTGCTGCAATTTAATATATTCAGGTTAGTGGTACACCTATACCAGAGAAAAGGCTTCAAGTACGAAGACCTGAGTACCAGCACACAGCTCATAGATGTGATCTACCACAATAGATGGATGCCATCTGAATACTAGACAACACTGGTACTCGACCCAATCAGCAAAAAAAATGGTGTAGGTGCACCCCTAATTCAGGTTGTTATTTGTCCAGAGTGCATCACTGAACTACACAACTTTCCAAATACACTCAAACTTTTACAAACAAAACAGGGGAAAGTCGGCTTTATATGGCTCGAGTGTCGTCATCTATGTAGCAGAGGGAAATGTTCATTCTTGTATGAGACACACATCCAGACTGCTGAACAATCTAAAGGGAGACATTTTCTTTAATGCAATATCAAACTCCCAGACTCTATTTTATTGTGCATGTATGGCGTGGGCTGAAGAGTTAGGCTGAGTAAAGAATTTCTTATTGTTAACGACCCCTAAGAATATAATTTCAACTGTACGGCTCATTGTGTTGATATTTCACATGAAACATACAGGCAAAAGGAAGGTGTTTGTGAATATGGGAGGTTACTCATTTGTGTTGATTTCAATGTTCATCTATTTACATAAATGACCAAATAATGTATGTAGCCTTTCACATTACAGTCACATAATGTATGTGGTGATATATATATATATATATAACAAAATGCCTTATAGACGAGGGACATTCAACCTGATTAGAAGTACCAGGATAATAAAATCATAAGATCAATTGTGGCCTTGTCGTCATTTGTAATGAGCCCTAATAACTTTGTGACAACTTAATATTTTTGAACAGGTGGATTTTCTAAGAAATTACGTAAAGCATCAATTTCAAGAAACAAGAATCTCTTTCAATACAAGTCTTATTTTTTGCAGAGCTTTAAAAAGATGCAGCACTTTTTCTGACAGTTTGACAGTAACAACAATGCAAGTCAAACGTCAAGTGATAGCTGCATTATTTTGTAGGGGATCTACAGACAAAAGCCTGAAATTGCACTACCGAATTTTAAGTTACTGATTGAATCCGAACGTCCCTGAAACATCTCTAAAAAGGGAACTTCATCTAATGTGATTTTTAAGTGCACGAGTATATCACTACAAATGTCATACTAACCCGAGTAAACTCAAGTCTGAACAAACGGACGTAGAATTTAGCAGTATGTGGGTCAGGAGGAGGTACATGAGGTGTTTGTTTGAGAGGAGGAAGACAAAACATTTAGATTTACCTTAACACAAAGCACCGTCTCAATGGGAGACGGTGTCAGTCAGGTAAACTCAGTGCAGTGCATTGTATAGCTGAGCTGTGCGACACGACAGATTAAAAGGATCTAAGCTCAGTGCTGAAGCTCTTGGAACATTACAAAAATTTAATTAACAGCTAGTTGGTTGAATAAATCCAGTCATGTAAGACCTCACAGGAATCTGCAGGAAAGAATTTTTTAAAAATTGAAGGGAAAAAAGGCACTTCCTTGTTTCTATGGGTTCTTCTTTAGATTGCCGAGCTTAATTTCCAGTGACATTCAACGTGATAATGGAGGGTCTAGTTTACAGAGATTCATGTTTATGGGTTGATGAAAATGACTTGAGAAACCAATTTAGTCAATTTTGGGGGCTTTAGGCCCATTTATGACTTTTATAAAGCACTTCATCTTAAAATCAGGTCACCATCTGCAAGTTATTTCCTAGAAATATTTACATTTTCCAAGACATTTTTTTTTTTAAACAGAAGGCTCACAAAGGGTTTGGCTGCAACTATCCAACACAGTCTGACGACTACATTGATGTTCTGAAGAAGAAATCAGATTCCCAACTAGACAAAGCAGACAACTTTTTGAAGGCCCCATTGACTCCATAAGTCCCTCAGCATAATTATTTGGTACATTGTGAAGTCATGAATTGATTTGTGACACTGAAGTACAAAATTCGAATGGTCTTGCACTGTTACCCACATTTATGGCCGTCTCTCCAAAAACGTGCCATTCGCAGACCTTAATTGTTAATATTATGCTCACATCCATGTTCCAAAATCAAGTCCCCTTTCTTTCTAATTACCACTGATGAACTGACACAGCCAGAGGACGTTTTTCCAGCATAGTAGGAGAAGTGTTCCTGTTTTTTGCTCTCTGGGCAAACAATGAAGCTGACATGTATGGCACAATAATGGATGGTGAATTTGGAGGGGACAGGGTACTTGGACAATGGACAGAAGGTGGACGTTGGGGGTGGTGTCATCTTAGGACTAAGTAACAAATTTCTAATATGACCATGACCAGAGTGGAGACATGGAGGCTACCATGACAATCAGCACAAGTCATTGTGTATCAGTCTTCATAGTTTAATAAAGCTTTATCAACCCATTCTGACAGATGTGTAGGTTAAGAGTGTGTGAAAGTCTAAACACATGCAGATCTTGATGTATTCCGAGATGAAAAACTTCATAAAACTCAAATGACTGAGAAAGCAACATGGAATTTTTTAGATTTATGCACAGTTGAAACAATGTCGGCTGCATTGTGCAGATTTCCTGCAGTGTACCGCATACTTCAGACTCAAACTTTCTGCATGTTGTATTCAAAGTATTTCCTGCTGACACCAATCCACAAAGCCTGTCCCCATGTTTGCAAAATTATTAAAATAACAATGACAAAACAAGTGTATGTGTGTGTATATATATAGTATTGTTGTCTGAAGCCATTGAATGCCCTGCAGCCTGAAGTAACAGACTGGAAAGTTGTTTTTTTTCAGAGACAGAGGCTTCCACAGTTCATGGCCTATAAAAGATAATTTGCTACAATGCAGGCTAGTTTATAGTTTGACATTGTTTTTAGCAAAACCAACTACTCTTTACAAAACAGGACATCCACAAGTGTGACTTTTCAAAATAATTACTACTACGTCATCTGTTTCCTCCCAGAGAAACATACAAATAAGTAAATGATTCCTGTCTCTATGAGCTTTTTACTACACAGAAATAAGACATATTAAACAGGAAAACAGAGTGTGACGCTTAGCTATTGAAAATGTACATACAACACTCAACTGGAGGAGAAGCTGATAGCATCACTTGAAAACTTGTTACAAAGACCGAGGGCTGTAAATTAGGTTTCTAAATATGAGTAAAACATATACACAGTTGTTCAATAGTAACAGCAGTACCTTCAGGAAAACTTTCACTGAAGTCAACACATCTATACAAAATAAAATAGTGTTATCAACCTTGTGGCTACAAATGTGCCACCTAAAAATGTTGACGTTCTAAAAATAAAGAGTTCAGAAAAGTCTTCAAATTTTGTCTGCAGTTAGAACTGCCGCGGTGTTCCTTTGTAGGGCTTGAACCCGCCCACGTTTCCACTACCGGGCATGGTGTTGCTGGTGATCTGTACAATTCGGTTTAGTCCGGACGAACCATGACTGCATGAACAGAAACAGAACCAAAGTCTAAGACAGACTGCTGAGAACTGGGGTATCGTCATCTTTTATTGGTAAATTTAGGATACCTGGAAGGACCCATCAAGCTGCTGCGGCTGTCTCCCATCCTGCGATTATCAGGGAAGTCCCTTTCCTGGGAGCTTGATCCACCGTGCCACTCCTTCCTCAGTCCTTGCTCCCTGCCGTGACGTTCCACCACCACCTGTCTGCCAGAGGTGAATGGCTGCAGAGACAGAAGAAATTTGGAGTTCTGGTGCCAATCTTACATGAATTGATAACTGCATGTGAGAGTGACTGAAACTTAGTTTTAAAAAATAATAATTAAAAATAAATACATAAATAAATAAATAAGACTTTGTAAAATATGACAAACTGTACAAGCAATTTAATCAATAAACCCCGGCAAAATTAGAACATCATATCAATTCCTGCCGCTAAGTAGAGAGAGAAGGATTTTTTTCTTATTTTTTTCTCTCTCTCTCTTTTTTTTTTTAAGAATTTGTCATTGAGACTATAAAACTAGAGTCAATTCCCCTTTCTGTTAATTAACCAATCTTTTTTTCTTTTTTTTTTGCTTACAATAACCTTCAGACATTTTAAAATACCAATATTCATTGCATGACATGTCAACATCCTGCAGTATCAGTACAAGGACCTAAGAAATGCCCTCGAGCTCTTTAAGATGTTAAGCTGACCTGATTACTCATCACCATGGGTCTTGTGTCTCGATCATTAAAGCTGCTCCTCCCTCGGCTGCTTGAGGAGCCTCCTCTAAGCGAAGGGCCTGGTCCATCTCTGCCGGATCGTTCTGCACGCATGCGCATAGGTCCTCTGCCCAACCCAGTGGTACAACAGGAGAACAATGAATTAGTTCAGTTCAGAACAATGCAATTAGTTTAATTATTGTTGGGAGGCAGTAGACAGATGATGCTCATTGTTCAAAAACAGCATTATTTTTACCGAATTTCTCCTTTGTTGGAATTTATGCCACCATCATTCTTCCATCCGTGTCCTCCGTCCCTGGGTGAGCGGTTATGTGACATGCCTGGCATTGTGGCTCTGGCTCCTATTGGGCGATCGTGCATGGGCACAGGCCGCCTCTCATCTCTGTCCCTGCGCTCTGTGACCCGGAGTTCAGTGCGTGGAGGAGGTGGTGGCTCAGGTCTGCGGACTGTTTCGAAGTTCTTTGGGTAACGCTCAAAGCCAGAGCTCTCTCTGTGAGGAGCAGGACGACTCTTCTTTACCTCAGGCTCACCGTCAAACCGGTTACGTCTAACAAAGACCAAAATGGAATTAGCCAAACTATATAATAATAATTTAATAAACCCTTTTATTCTGTGTCTTGTTACCTATTATAACTATATAATAATAATTA
>JAQFJB010324936.1:0-10668 GCA_029874875.1 Naso minor
CAGTTGTAATATCAGTCAAAATAATCACAGTTAGATATTTTTTTCAATATCGTGGAGCCCTAACTTTGATGCTTTCTGTTGACTGTACATCTGTGATGTTCTCCCTGCAGGTGATGTTCTACCTGGGTCAGTACATCATCCAGAAACAGCTATATGACCAGAAGCAGCAACACATCGTCCACTGCTCCCAGGATGCACTGGGGCGGTTGCTGGGAGTCGACAGCTTCTCTGTCAAGGAGCCTCGGTGAGATTCAAATTCTTTGTCGCAGTTTGACGGTGTGTTAAAGAGACATTTTGGTCAATAATGTGCTGCATCATATTCTGAACTTTAAACAGAAATAAACCAGAAGCATTGAAGTTGGAGTCCTCGCCTGCAGTCTCACCAAAATATGTTTTTGTTTCAGAATTCTGTTTGCCATGATTACCAAGAACCTGGTGGCCGTGAAGAGTCAAGGTAAGGAAGCTCCTCTTTCTCTTTGGCTGAATCCAAATGTCCTGATCCACCACACATCAGACTTACAGGCTGAATGAGCTCAGCTGCAGGAAGTCATCTGCAGGTGCTTTCTAGATCCACGAATGATCAAGTCCACAAGAGGCCTCAAGGGGATTTTTTGTGGACTTTCAGAGTTTGCTTGAGGTGCAGATTTCACCAGACTGTTTGGAAAGGACCTAAAATTCAAAGCAATGTGAATATGAAAATGCCGAGGCAGGGATCAGCAAGAAAAAGTAAAAAAATCATGACAGCTGGTCTGTGCACCAAACACGTGTTTTTGCAAGTTTAAGTAAGGATATTGGAGTCAAGCCTGAGCATATTTTGCTTTATGTGCAACATTCAAAACCTTATAATTAACACTGGTGTGTTTTAATCCACAGGCAGACAGGTGGAGGTTGGTTTTTATCCAGCATAGAGAAAAAAATCAGACCACCTACAATGTGGATCCTCTGTTGATGTTCTGCTGTGTTTCTGTTATTATAATAATCACATATAATTTAAACCACTTTGCATATAACTTAGATACATGTAAATACTCACTACTGTTAAAAGCAATTCAGAGAAAAAAATAATTATACAGGATCAAAAGTGCATGCATGGACATATAAACTGGACAATATGACTGAAGTGTGGAAGGAGGACATTTTGATTCAGCTCTTCTCTCTTTGACCCGTTTCTCTTCTTTCTCTCCTCCCTTTATTCTAAACCTGTTAAAGTTGAACATCAAGAAAAAGTCCCCTTTTTATTTCCTCATTTCCTCTTTGCCGTAGTGCTCACTGAGCCACCTCCTCGTGTATTTCCGTCCTCTCTCACCTATTTCTTCTTCTCTTTGTCCTCCTCATTATGTTTTTCATTCTGGTTCTCTTCCCAACTGCTCAGATTCAGACAAAACTAACTCGTCTTTCTCTCTTTTCTTAGATTCAATGCTAAACTCGACTGAACCACACAGTAACAGTCAGACAGACAGAGGGACAGAGGTAAGACACACACAAACACACACAGCCTCATAATGCAGCTGGGAAATTCTAATGATGTGTTATATTTAAAATAAAGAAGGAACTTTTCAGACAAAACTGCAGTATTTGTGTCTTTGGCAGATTTTAGAATTAAGTGATCTGTGAAAAATCAATGTGAGGCAACATGTTGACAAAAACTCCTGAACAATTGAAGGAGCAGCATGAAGCAATGCTGCTGATAGAAAACTCCAAACTGCAGTAATTATAGTGCAAATATAGTTAATTTTCTAAATAACTCAATCTTGATCGAGTCACTTTGAAGCTGAATTCAGTAAAACTTGCAGGCAAGTCGCTCAGTGTCTTACAGAGCTTATAATGAACAAGAACGAGGCAAAACTTAATTTGGCGGATTTTTAAAGGGAGTCTGGTGAGTTTCTGTTTGTAAAATGAAAGAATGAAATTGAGTTCCAAATCAAATGTGTGTTTCTTCAGGAGGCAGATTCAGAAAGTCACTCCTCATCGCCAGACAGACGGAGAACGCGAAGGAGGAGGAGGAGGAGCTGCAGGAGCAATGAACCAGGTGAGTGTCTCCTCTTAGGTGCCACCACCACATTAAAGCTCATAGACAAACCTGTGATTATGTGTTAAACTCCACCCACCTGATCTCCACAGGACCCTCCCACAGCGTGGAGACTGATGAAGAGGAGGAGGACGAAGTAGATGGCAGAAAGAGGCGGAGGTCTGACAGCTTCTCCCTGACCTTTGATGAAAGCCTGTCCTGGTGTGTGATTGGCGGCCTGGGAAGTGGGCGGGACAGACACAGCAGCCAGTCATCAGACTCCCACAGTAGTGTGAGTCTTATACACACAAACACACACACACGCTCACTGACCTTCATGTTATCAGTCTACAATCACTGCATTGTTTTGTAACATGGACTGTGTGTGTGTGCAGTCTGGGACGTCAGAGGTCACAGTTGCAGCTTCATCAGACTCAGATAGCGACAACTTCAGTGTGGAATTTGAGGTGGAGTCCATCACCTCTGACGACTACAATGAAGATGATGCCTCTCTGTCTGCTGACGACCAGGTAAACACCCAGTTTAGTCCCCAAAGAATAACTCTGCTGTTATGAAAAGACTCAAACCGCCAATCAGTCTAACAAGTGTTTAATGCGCATCAAAGTTTGATATAAATCTTTTGTTTGTGCCATTGACCTCCATTGTTGCATTAGCATGAACACACACACACACACACTATAGTTTATTTTGACTCAGTCCCTCACACACCCTGCTGCCCCAGATACCCACTAGATCACCAAACATGGATTTGGAAAAGTATCACTGTAGCAAAACTCAGCCCGTCTTTCTCACCGTTACCTGTCTGTGTCCAGGTATATGAGGTCACCATCTTTGAGGAAGACGACTCCTTTGATGAAGACACAGAGATCACTGAAGCTGTGAGTGTAAACACAAACAAGATAACACACACTTCTCTCTCACACACACACACACTCACAAACTTGTATAGGTCTAACTGTGTGTGTTTCTCTCACAGGACTACTGGCGATGTGCCAAGTGTGATGAGTTGAACCCCCCTCTCCCCAGAAACTGTCTCCGCTGCTGGACACTGCGCCGTGATTGGCTGCCTGAAGATATAACCAAGTCCACCTCCTCCAGTCCAAAAGCCCTTCCCCCAAAGCCAAACAACCAATCAGCTGCCAAAGAAACTCCAGGTAGCTTTTAGTCCCAAGTCAACACAGACAGCTAGACAGACAGCTGTGCACCAAGAGACCAATTTCTGTTTACATGTTTGTTTTTTACTATAATCACTGGGTATTTAATATGGGGCTCTGTGGGTATTTACTCACATTTAGAGCCAGCCTCAAGTGGACATTCGAAGAACTGCAGTTTTACATAACAGTATGCGAAAAATATATCTATTAGTATGATGATAGATTTCAAACAAACAAAACACCAACACGCACTGTCCATTTTCTCTCACTGTCATGGCCACGAGTAACGATGACTTTTGTACGAGCTCTTATTGATTAAGAGGTTGGTTGATTGCCTGGTTGTGTCTCCTGAAGGTTCTGACGTTGAAGAGAATGAAGGTGTCGATGTTCCTGATGGGAAAAGAGCAAAAACTCCTCTCCTCTCACAGGAGGACTCGTCACTCTCTGCGTGTGACACCAGCTCCTCTGCTCCCAACTCCAAGAACCTCCTCTGCTCCTCTCAGCCTTCATCCTCCTCCTCTCAGCAGAATCTCTGGACTTGTGACTCCCAGCCCTCCTCCTCCAGTGACTCCCAGGAGCTTCTCCCGTCTTCCCCTGTTGATCCACCTCCACCTCCTCTTCCTCCTCTGGCAGTCCCTGATCTGGAGCGCAGCATGTCGGCGGAGTGGCGGCTTCCGGACTCGTGCCTGGACCCGTGTCTCATTTGTCAGTCCCGGCCAAAGAACGGTTGCATCGTTCATGGTCGAACTGGACACTTGATGTCCTGCTACGT
Source organism: Naso minor (assembly GCA_029874875.1). Classification (NCBI taxonomy): domain Eukaryota; kingdom Metazoa; phylum Chordata; class Actinopteri; order Acanthuriformes; family Acanthuridae; genus Naso; species Naso minor. Next base: position 3,956 of record JAQFJB010324936.1, read on the forward strand.
CTGTGCCAGGAAGCTGAAGAAGAGGAACAAGCTGTGTCCTGTGTGCAGGCAGCCTATCCAGTCTGTTGTCCTCACCTACCTCAGCTGAGACATCCTGTCTGTCCTCACCCTCCTTCGGTCCTCACCTACCTCAGCTGAGTCACCCAGTCTGTTCTCACCTTTGATCCCTCTTTCAAACAGCAGAAACATGTTTGACAAAGTTCTGTTTAACCTCAGTTGGCCTCACTCATGTGAGACAGCTGTCAGGTTCATCTCTGGTGAGACTCCAATTCACAGTTTACCTCCACATTCTTTACAGTAGACTTCAATTTACATTGAATAATTGTAAAATAAAAGTAGTTTCATGTTTCAATTTTACTTCTCTGCTTCCTCCATAGGCACATAATCGCACTTTAACTTAATTTGTCTATTTTCCTAATTACCTATTTCTTGTACTATTGTCAAAATGCCGAGTATATGAGCACATACTGATGTGTTATGATAATAGAAAAAAACCAGCCCAGATCCTAAAGATATTCAATATAAAGTGACATAAAACAGAAGCAGCGAATCGTCTTATCAGTGAAGCTGCAGCTCGACATATTCAGCATTTTGGCTTAAAACAGAAGGGAAATGAGCTTTTCTTGGGGACTTTGAAACCACATTTGGTAAAGTAGAGAGTATTTGGGGCAGCAGGACGTTGTGTGTGGGACTGATTCAAAATAACTGGTGTGTGTGTGTGTGTTCATGCTAATGAAGTGACGTCTTAAGGACAACAGTGTGGCTCATTGATGTGTTTTTAATAGTTTCTGAACAACATAGGAGCTCCGTCAGACACACAAAAACTTGTTAGAAGCTCAGTTCGTTGCTGGTTTTAGTCATTTTGTGGGTTTTGTTGAGAATTTTAAAAATCTAGAGTGTCATCAGAATTTAAATCTTTGAAATGAGGCTTAAATGATCTGTCATTCCAAAACAGAAATGATCTTTTTGTCCGTCATCAGCTCCACCAAATCTGTTTTCACTTTCATCACTCAAACTTGCTTCCTGTTCTGCATCTTAGCCAGAGTCAGATGAGATGATTAACGTCAGTGTCATCACGACAGATGCTCAGTATATTGACTGGAAGCAGGAAAAACTGTGACACCTTCTCCTCTGAACTCGGGCGAAGAGTCGAAACAGGACAAATATCACATTGTTCCTTTAAGTCTCGTCCTATGATCTGGTAACACTGTGTGTGGTCAAGTTTTATTTTATGGGTCTATAAGTTCTTAATGATAATTCCTGTGAAGAATTTGTAATTTGATACTAATTAGAAGAAAAATTGTCACTTTCTTGATAGAAAAGTTCTGTTTAAACTAAGTTAAAAGCTGATTTACTCAGTATTTTTGTAAGTTATTAGACAATTACGTAAATATTATGGACCCATGAAACAAAGCTTTACCTTTTGTTTTACAGGATGGAAATGTTCAATTCCTCTCATTGAAAGTTTCATGGAAAGAAATGTGTAATTTGGTAGTAATTATAGTGGCAGAGTCACCAACTTCCAGGGTGCACGGAGGATGAAAATGTCTGGAAAAGGTCAAAGTTTCAGCTTGTGGCCTTCATCAGGCTCATCCTTATTTATTGTGATTAATTAATTATAGTGAAAGTAGGAATTTCCTCGAAAAAAAGCAAATTTATTGCTAAAAGCCTAATTTGCTACTTGATCTGCTGTGCTCTGACTAAAGTACCAATACTTTACCACATAATTTACACCAAATGACGTTTCATTTTTCCAGGAAACTTATGAGGAAATTAATAGGAAATGACAGTCCATGAACTGAAGTGTTACCAGCCATCTTTATTATTTATTGTGGGTTTATTTAAGATGCTCAAGTTTATTTAAGCCGTCACTTTTCTATGAGCTCTTTAAATAATAAGATGAATATATGAGGTCTGAGAATTCTGATATTTTCTGTTGAGAGTTTTGTGTGAACTTAATAAAATGTAACTTCTGATAACATGAATGAGTCTTTTCTTTGGACTGAGAACCGCCAGAAGTTTGACTTTTTACTGATACTTCGACTTGTGCTCACACGATTGTGTTGATGAGAAGTCAAATCAGCAGACAAACGACAATAACTGACCTTTAGCTGTTTTCAGAGCTCCAGTATTAAAGAGCCTTTTTCACTGCTCACACTGACTGTTTTTGTCTCTGTCATGTTTGTCTTAACTTGATCTAAGTTGTTCTGATACAGATACCAGTACTGGAAAATGCCGTCAATACTGCTAATATCAGTGGGTACACCAGTCTGTACAACGATCTGATACCAGGTAATTTATTAGTCACTAAACGATATCCAGCTACTTCCCAGTCAGCTCTGTCTGATGTTCTGTACCTGAAATTAGCATACAGGAAGTTGCGTGCTGCCACTGTCCATGCCCATTTTAAAGAGCGACAAAAAAGAATGAAAAGAGTCAATGGAGTTGGCAAAATGTCAAAATTTGACAATATTTCTACCAATCAAAAGGTGATGTGTAAGGAATCATACTTTACTGGATTTTAGTTTTTAAGTTGCCTTTGCACTCCTGTTTTATAGTGTTCAACTTAAATCTTTAAATTATGATTACACCTTATGTTTTAAAGGAATTTTTATTTCTATGTACTCATATCGGATCAGTACTCGGTATCTGCACCCTACACAAGTATTGGAACATCTCTAAACTTGATCATTACAGGAAACTTTTCCCCATTTTACATCGTTGCTGTTTGAACCATGAGAGCCTCAGTAGATCAGTTGCTGTGTTTGAATACAGAAGTGAAAAAGGAAAAAAATGAAAACATGATCCTCTAACAGTCTGCTAAATGTTTAAAACTGTAGTTCCCCATTAGGAACACAGGGGGCAGTGTTGTCATATTTATCTCAACATGTATGTTTAACTGGCTGATGATCACATTTCTAAATTTACCTGAGTATAAACTAATACTGACCCTTTAAATTAAAATACACAGTTCATGGTAAATATTAGTTTTCTTCACACACAAAACTTACCAACATGAACAGAAATAAAGTGCAAACCGTGTGAGGAGGTGCTGATGAGAAACCTTCACGTGTCCACATAAAGTAGAATTTCTGCAGAAAAAATAAATAAATCAGTGTTGGTATGTGTTTTATTAGTTTAGATTGATCCTACATTATGATCTGTTCAGTGCAAAGAGAAATAGCTGTTTGTTTCCTTTCCACAACAGCTCCCAGTGAAGCTAATTGAACACAAAAAAGTGTTAATTAAAATTCAAAACAAACATAAATTAATAATATATTTTCCTCCGGGCGTTGCCGGTGAGCACCTGTGGCTTTGTGTCTGTCAGCAGTTTAATGGCAGGTCTCAGCAGGTGTCCTTGAATGATCAGTTGGTGTGAATCACAAACTGGCAGCTCCTCTCTGAGTGAAGCTCCGCGGACGCTGTGTGTCCTCGCCTCAGGCCGTCTGACGTGTGTAAAATTCTGTTTCACAAATGTCATTTCAGACAACATGAGACAAACAACCATTTGTGCTTCCCTGTCATAATCAAGCAGACAGACCAAAAACAGGCAATAAACAGAAAACTAAGCCATGAATAGTCAATCTGTCAATTGTTTTCACAATTACTGATTGTTTATCCCATGAAATGTCAAAAAAAGTGTGAAAAATGCTCATCTCAATTTCTCAAAACCCAGTGTGACGTCTTCAAATTGCTTCTTTTGTTCAAATAACAGCCCAAAACACAAAGACTCTTCATTTATGATCCAAAAGTAAACACAGAAAACTATCAAATCCTCACATTTAAGAGGCTAAACCAGCAATTCTCTCCACTTTTTGAGTTGAAACATGACTTAAACGATTAATCGATTATAAAAATAGTTGGTGATTAGTTTTCAATTGATGGATTAATCATTGCAGCTCTAAAATGTGACTGGCCCAATCCCAAACTCCACCCTGAAGCCTCAGCACTCAGCCCTCACAGACTTCCACTGATGTCACCTGTGTGCGGAGCTGCAGGGCTCAAGCGTGTGAGCTCATGAGGGCTCCAAATGGAACACACCAACACAATGTCACACGATGCTCAAAAACAAACAAAAACAACCCTACAAAGGTGTGGTGTCAACGGAAGCTGAGAGCTGTCATGGTCACTACAAACTTTTTTTTTTACTGTGTTATTTCGAGATCACAAAAGAATTGTTTCGTTATCACAGGATAACGGCTCATTTTCCTGTGATAACAGGATAATCTATCAGGTAAGCTGTCATCAAGTGGCTGAAAGCGAGTATGTGGTTCATGATCACACAGATTTGGCCCATCAGCAGCATCACTGAAGTGTGATCGTCTGCAAAGATTCAGTCGGGCTTGTCTTCTCCTTAAATTGTGCTAACATGAATGTTATCTCTAACAGAAAGACACAGTGCAGCGCAATATCTGCCTGTGTTAGACCTTGATCAAAGCACAGTCTGATGCCTTGATCAATAGATACTCCGTTATGTGAAATTTTTAGCTTGTGTACTTACAGGTGTCAAGAGGCATCTACATGCTGCCGCTGGCGGCACTCCAGATCTCTGATAAAAATGGTTAGAGGCAGAAACAATGGGCTTTTTAATCCTGTTATCATGGAAAAACTAGCCGTTATCCTGTGATAATGGAATGATTTTTTTTCATGATCTCGAGATAACAGAATGAAAAAAGATAGTAGCGACCATGGCCACTCTCAGCTTCCATAGGTGTAATATTTTGTCACTTACAGGTAAACTTTTGGGCGTTTTTTTTTTTTTCTTCTTCGCTTTCCATGTTCCTTTGATTTTATTTAAAAGGGGACTGGACCACAATTTCTTATATGTCAAAATTTCAGTATGAACGCTGGATAAGTCTCACATTTCAGTCTGCGTTTAGGCCCTCAGGGATGACGTTGACGTTTCAACAGTGGGACAGCACTAAGCACTCACACACTTGACTTCACTGGACTTTGCGGCGCGTTCCCAGGAAGTCTGTGGAATACATAAAGTACTACAGAAAGTGCTGATCTGAGTCTTAAAATAACATAACATGGTAAATAAACAAGTCACAACACACACCGTTTAGAGTTGTTGGAAAGTTTATCTGACGACTTCAGGCAGAGGCAGGCTAGCACTTCCCATTGACTACCAGTATTTGAGCTAAGCTAATTAGCGGTGGGTGAGCTCTGCTCGTCTCTTCCTTGTTACTGCACGCACAGTCGAAAAAGAATGGAATCTATCTTATGGTTTCAAATAAAAAGAAAAAAGTTAACCTATCCCTTTAACCTTTTTAACATCTTAGTTTCAAATAAAAGGAGACACCAAAACAAAGGAAGAAGACTCTCCACTCGTATAAACATATTTTATTGGATATTTGGACTTCCTATGTCTGGATTTTCTGCCCACTTCTCCACTTCCTCAGAAGAGTCACTGATTTGGGCTCCAGTCCAGTCAGGACCAGGGTGATCCTGGTTTCTGGTGGTGCTCTTTCTGTCTGTTTCTAAAGTCCACACTTGTTCCAGTCCATCCAAACCACTTGTTTCCTACACTGATGTTACAAGAATAAACAACGAGAAAGGCATATTTGATATACAAACCGTTATACAATGATAGAAACACATTTAACTCTCATGAGGTTGGTAAAAACGTCAGTACCAGTGGGCAATTTTCTGTGTAACATTCAAAACCTCTCAAAACTGTTGTTCACTTGTGCCTCATAACACATTTGTCATTGTATTTCATTTCATTTAAACACAGATCCTCAAACAGATGAAACATCTACTGACAGTGACGACTCAGTTCCCTCTGATGATCCTTTAATTTCACAAGAACATTCTTCTGTACCTCAAACCACTCAGCTCAAGATCACACACACTGGTCATATCCTGCTAATATTTACCTCAGACATATGGGGAATTTACGGATAACATGACTTTTGGTGGGTTAAAATAACGTTTCACAGGTCTTTATGTCAAACACATTTTTGAACATCCATCATCTACAATCTATAAAGCTTCGCAATGGTTTGTAAATAAATAATCCACAATTTTGACAAATATTTCTTTTGTATCTCCACATTACACCCACATGGAGACGAGTTTAAAAATGTCTGGACAAAGGGAAAAGCATCAGTCTCTTTTGCTGTTCTTTAATTTAATGTAATTTAAGAATGAGATAACTACATTCTGCATGAAATGACAATACATGGCAACATGAGCTGCTGCAGAGCCATTGGTGGATGATGCACAAATAATCCACTATGGGTTTTACATTAGAGGGGCACGCCAACTTTTTTTTCTTTTTGTTATTTGCCTCCCTCTCGAGTTCTAAACATAAAGATAGATACTCCTTGTCTTCTGTCGTACTTCGTGTATTTCTTCTTCTGCTGCTATTTACTGGCACGCATGCACCCTGTGGTTTACTTCCGGTATGTATTTACTTCTAAAATTACATAAAGTGCTAATCTGAGTTTGAAAATAACATAACGTGGTAAATAAACAAGTCACAACAAGCGCACAGGACCGTTTAGTGTTGTAGGAAAGTTTATCTGATGACTTAAGGTGGAGGCAGGCTAGCACTTCCCATTGACTACCAGTGTTTGTGCTAAGCTAATTAGCGGTGGGCGAGCTCTGCCCATCTCTGCCTTGTTACTGCTTGCACAGTCCGAAGAATGGTATCAATCTTATGGTTTGGAACTCGGGAGGAAGGCAATTTTTTTTTTTAAAAGGTA
>JAQFJB010324946.1:0-10666 GCA_029874875.1 Naso minor
CGGACTCTGGCTATATTCTTAAGATGGTAAAAACCTATCTTTGTAATATTTTTTATGTGTGGAACAAAAGTAAGCTCAGAGTCAAAAATAACGCCCAGGTTCTTAACATATTGTGAGGGTTATTACACAATACACCAGAATGTGTCTGATTCGAAAACTGTTTTTATTCAATAAGCAAAATAAAGAAATAATTTTGCAATAAATACATAGCCTATTTTTTCTCCTTATGCACAAAATGCGTACCAAAATCAAACTGAAACCATGACACAGGAAGCAAGGTACGTATTGAACTGTATTGTCGCATTCCCACTTTAAACATGTATCCTAGAAATGTTTGTACACTTGACCTTACACACGATTGTGGCGCATGTGCGGCATTTTTCTTAACAGAGGACACTTTAACCTTGAAGGAAATCAACAGAAGTAGGTTTGTACTGTTACGTCATTATTGTCAGCGTTTTCTGGCTGTTTTTAATCAGTTTATTCTTTTATTTAACTTTTTGGCATGCATGTCTGGCGTTTTTCTTAACAGAGGAAGCTGATGCTGTCAAACATCACATTGGTCACATCTCCCTTAGAACTGTGACCCCGGCTCACTATAAAATGACAGACCGAAACGGCTTGAAGATGCGTAGCTTGATCCTTTGAAAATTATATTAGGCAGATTATTGTTGAGCCTTCAGTGCAGCGCTGAGGCAAAGTCTGTGTGTAAGAACGACTTGTGTCCGTCATCCACCTGAATGTCTCCACAATCAGATCCCACCAATGAGCGTGTGGCATCAGACTTTTAGAGTTTTATTAATTTTTGGCATGGACCTGCATTATTGATTATCTTGTAGACTAATTGGATATTTGAGAATGTAATTAAGCTATCAAAGCTTAACATGTTGTATTTGGTGAGTACATTGCAGTGGTGGTACTGTCGTGGTATCTTGTCCATAACTTTCAGGACTAGTCCGTACAGTTATCTTAAGAGGTTTAAAATTGTTTTGTTTGCTTGGGACCAGCGTAATATACAGTGTAGAATGTAGGACATGATCATGGAGTTCACGTCGGTCGTGTTTCTGATGTGGCAGAAGTTAGTAATGTCACATTTTAAAACATAGCACATCTTTTTGAGATGTTTCTTAAAAATCAGGATGGGATCTAAAATGACCCCTAGATACTTGAACTTTTAAACATTATTTATTAATTGCCCATCTACATAGATAGTATGACGTACATTTTTATTTCTGGGTTTTTGAAAAGAGCATGTTTACTGTCTTCTCTGTATTCAGGCTAAGGCAAGATGGACTGAGCCACTCTGTTACTTTTTCCATTGCTGCTGTTAATTTGGCAGCAATTACTTCAGCATCTTTCCCATGTATATATATGACCATGTTGTTGGCATCATGGTCTTCATGCAGTCACAGGCTATGGGGAGGACAGTGATGTAGATACTGAACGAAAGTGGGCCTAAAATGGAACCTTGAGGGCACTCCCATGTTACAGGCTCTCAGAGAGGATGTTTTGGCCTTTTTTTTAACACATTGGGAGTGGCTGGCCAGTTATGACTGTATCCAGTCAAGTACATTAACAGAGATTTTTAAGTTTAACAGTTCAGAGAGCAGCACTGGGTGTTTGACAGTGTCAAAAGCCCTATGAAGATCCAGGAAGACAGCTCCCACGAGCCCACCCTTGTCAAGACTGGTCTTGGTGACCTCCAGGAAGTAGCAGCATGCTGTTTCTGTGGAGTGCTTTGTTCTAAGACCAAATTGCATAGGGTGTAGGAGATTTTCTTTATGAAGGTGAGCTATTAACTGCTCAGCAATAGCTTTTTCTATGACTTTGGAGGTAGCAGAAAGTGTGTTGATAGGCCTGTAGTCACTGACTTCCTGTTGGCCACCTGATTTAAAGACTGGAGTTACAATGTCTGTTTTCATCAGTTAAATGCACACCCATACACATGTACCCCTGCCGTGCTGGGCTGAGCCAAGCCAGCACATTTTATGGAAAAAAGCCACAAGTTGAATTCTGGATTTAGTTTCTCAGCCGTACATGTCATTTCCACTTGCATGAAAGAATTAGAAAAAAACTGGCTTATGCTTGGGTGAGACACAATGCTGTAAACATGGAGTTGGAAGGGAAAACTTAAATCTGAGTGCTCTGAGATATGGTATAATTAAACCTATCCACTCATCCATATATTTTCTATCATTCATTGGGATTTGGGTCACGGTGACAGCAAGCTCAACTGGGATTTCCAGACTTCTTAACCCCTGCAACACTCTCCAGCTCCTCCTGGGGAATCCCAAGGTGTTCCCAGCTCAGATGAGATGTATAATCCCTCCAATAAGTTCTGGGTCTGCCCCAGGGTCTCTCTACGTTCAATCAGGTTCTTGTACAAGGTTGTTTGCCATGTCGCCACGTCTGCCAAAAAGGCTGAATACCAGTTCAACACAAGTTAAACTTGCTTTCACAGGTTTGGAAAAAGTTCATTGATTTGGTGCTGAAATCTCTGCTGCTACACGGAGTTTGAATGAGCGTAACTGTCGCTGCTGCTACTTCCTGCATAAGACGCTAACCATGGGCTCTGATTGGCCATGATGATCACACAGGAAATAATATAATCGCGCAAGAGTTTGAATGTGACATTCAGAGATAGAATACACGTCACAAGACAAATACAAGGTGTCACAATGCAAATACAGAATTACATTATACAATATTGTGACCTGGGTTACACACACACCCTTATTCAAAAAACAGGACATTATTTTAAATTGAAAGTCAAGCAAAATAGTGCACAACCAGCAGCCTGCTGCTTAAATGTCCCTGAGCTGTAATAATAACTTAGAAATAATATATTCTTTTAAAAAACTAAAACTTAAACTAATTGTCGGGGCTGTAACATCATCAAAATAAAAGAAAAAAGAAACCAGACACGTAAGAACAGTGGAGCAGGAAAAGAGCCAGACATGACACCCTCTGCTCTCAGAGCCAAATAGTTTCCGAGCTGGTGCTCGAAACAGACATGCTCCGAGCTAGAAAGGAAACAGTAAAATAATATGCTTGCCTTCAAATGACATAGAGCTACAATTTATTCTGATTTATTTAAATGTCCGTCCTTGTTATTTTTATTTTTATTTTTTTGATGAATGTGTATGTTCTGCACAGATTCACCGCCCGTATCACGGAACTGACGAAAGTCCTGAAGGAGCTGAATGCTGGCAAATATGAACGCACGATGGTCTCCCAGCAGGAGAAAGGTACACCTCACTCTTAATCTCTAAAATGTCACAGAAGTAAATTCTCACCTCAAATTCCTGAAGCTCTTCATCCAACTAGCTTAACTGATTTTTCCACCTTAGAATCAGACACGGCAGAGAAACTCATACTGGTGCCTGGAAGTGGTCAAGTTATCAACAGAGATAACATTATCAAGTAGGTCTCATGAGTTATGTTCACACTGCAGGCTCAAGTGGGCCAACCCCCCCCAATTTGACTCAGGTGAGATTCTCAGATGATTCTGTTTTTGGGCCACTTTCATAACTGGTTTTGAATCAGATAAAAATCAGCTTTATGGAATGTAACATCACTCACGTGAATTCATGCAAATTTTGCATCTTGTTGGGCATTTGTCACAGTTCTGTATGGGTGCGAATCACTCATAGAGCAAACGATCGACTTTGCAATGCCAAAAAGTTAGGGAGTCAACCCTGTCGCCAGCCAATACCACCCGACGCCGTCTCACATTTTGAAGGAAATAGGAAGCTCTAAGTGAGTGTCTTACTACAAGAGTCGTATGGAAAGAGGCTGACAGATGCAGTGCAAAGTAGCCCTCGACAACCCTTAAATTGTAGATAAAATCTGTTTTTTACTGAAGCAGTTCATTTCAAGATCCCACCACTCCTGGCTCAGACTTCACATCCACACACACCTCTGTACAGAGGAAGCAGCCAGTGCTCCAGAAAAATTCTTCCTCTCCCTAGTCATCATCTGCTCACACATTTGTCTGCTTCCTCTGAGTAAGAACTTCAGTGCTGTTGTCTAGTTGCTAATGGCCTCCATATTTACTCCTGTCATTTTCTTCTGTGCTTCGGTACACAGCGTGTGCTGCGTGTGATGTATTGTTGTTCTTTTGTGCATGCGGGTCACTACAGGACTGTGACCAGTTCACACTGGAATCTGATATTTGACACATTTTAAAAATAATGTGAAAAGCCACATTAAAAAAATCGAATTTTTAAAAAAAAACTGTATTGAACACTATGGCTTGCAGTGTGAGCGTGATCTTATTCTGCTCTCGCATACATTCAACATTTTTTGAGAGGGGTGTCTGTTATTTCCATGGGCACAGCTTTGAAGCAGCATTTTATTTATTTTACAGATTTGACCATACCCCTCTTGCAACACCTAATGGAGACATCTTGATTAAAGACCTCACATTTGAGGTAAAGCTTTTATCTCTGATTTCCAAATCTTGGCTGGAACGGTTAACTAGTGCTGGGCAAATATAGGTATAACTTTTATTGTGATGTAATAATAAATGTTGTCTTAGACTTTGGGTCATGTTATATAGTGATATTGCGTTATCCTTTCTGCTTTTAAATTACAGTACACAGTATACATCATTACACAGCATTACAGTACACTGATGTAATGTGTGAAATTACCAGACTACCCCAGCTGTTCTACAATTTGGCTTTACTCAGTCTTTGTATCCAGGTTGCTACTGATTATTTTTTAAGAACCACGATGTGTTAATATTTTGTAAAAACACCAATCATCAGTCATCCCTACAATGCCATTTACGGTATACAGTATTTCACAAAACATTTTTTTTTAATTTATGTGTTATACAATTGAATAAATTCTGCAAGAAAAAGGTAATAAACTTCAGTTTGGTTGATTATTTTAGTGTTGTTACATGCTAATGTGCAGTATATTTTATAGTGTTATAAAGCCTGTTTGTTTACCTTTACAATGATGTCCAGCTTGAAAGAATCGTGCATTTGTGGGACGTGCAGTACAGCTAATTATGTGGGTAGTGCCCAAGCTGGTGTTGGTATTGACTCTTGTTTTGAATAATTTGGTGGACCAGATATTTGAACTCTCTATCAGCAACAAGGAACAGCTACAACATATTGACAATTTTACACTTTATTCATTTAATATACTCTCAGGAGCCTTGTGGGTGAAAGATATATATACAGCACTATATGGCACCTCCTCATGCTGCTCACCAACCTGGATGCACGTTGATGTGTGCCAGGATTCATTGCAAGTCAGCCAGCGTGGTTGTGTTGGTCACTCTTAATGTGCAGCTGATCCCACAATTATTCATTTGGGTTGAGGGCTTGACTCTTGGCATGCCATTGGCTGCAGAATCCTATTCCGATATCTCACTGCATTAAGACGGCCTTCAAGGATGACAAGCCTTGTTTTGCCCGTGATGGAGATGCCGCCCAACATCATGACCCTTCCCCTACCAAAAGCTGTTCGGTGCAACAATCAGCACGGCATTCTCCACATCATTTCCACACTTGGACCCTGCCTTCCACTTTCCCCAGACGAAACCTTTACTTATCAACTAAACAAAACGTTTTCCCACATGTTCCAGTTCCATTGTCAGTGTTGCTGACACCAGTGCAAATGGGCCTGATGGGGAATTGTAGTCATTGCAGGCTTCTCGGCAGCCTTATGAGTTTGGAGACTGTTCCTGACTGTCTGATCAGAGATCTCTATGCCACATTGCCTGCAAATCTCTGGACCACAGCCTACAGTTCCTCAGTGCTGGAAGAGTCATGAACCTGTCTTCTTGGGGTATTGTCTTGCTGGAAGGCCCACTTCGTGGTCTATCTTTGACATCACCAGTTTTACTGAACTCGTCCTTCCGGTGGAGATGGTACCACAGCTGACTCCAACAAAGGCTGCAACTTGGATTTGTGAAACACCAACTTCAATTTTCCCTATCACACAGGGCTTTTCCGTAGTAGACAAACGATGCTTGGAGCACCTTTGGACACCGAAAGATCAATTAAGTAGGGTGCAGCACCCAGCAGGCCCCATGCACACAGGCGCTACAGCAACCAGAACTCAAAACAAGAGCCCACTTTTTAGCATTGGAGGAGAATTTAGGCAAAATTTACTTTGGCAGTACCCACAGGATCAGCTGTGCTGCTTACAAGTTGGACATCAGTGTAAAGATGAATGAACAGGCTTTACAACAGTATAACATCCAATGCACATTAGCATTGTAACAACAGAGAATTAATGGACCAAACTCAAGTTTCCCAACTTAAATTTATTTTCAGACAGGGAAGGAAAACCTTTTCTTCTTATTTTTTTTCCATCACATTCTGTTTTAAAAAGAGTCCAATATTTAAGCTTAACTTGATTTTGAGTCACATCTGACTATTCAGCCTGCTCTTTGTGGAAAATACTGTGATATACGTCATGTATTGCTATAGATTTTTAGTCAGTACTTTCCAGCTATAAGGCTAAGACTGACATACATAATGACTGGAAGTTATAGTTGAAAAAACTATGTTCAGTTTTAACATGTTCTGTTTCTTGATGTATGGACATATACATGAGGTAGTTTAACATGCCATTCTTTGTCCTTCGAAGGTGAGGTCTGGCACCAATGTTCTTGTGTGTGGACCAAATGGCTGTGGAAAGAGCTCTCTCTTCAGAGTCCTAGGAGAGGTGAGAGTGGAAATGGAAAGGAAAGCTCATTCATATGGTCTGTAAAGTAATGTACATATATTATTTTTTTGTTTGGTATATAAAACATTTATACATGTTTATTTTAAGCTTTGGCCCTTGTTTGGTGGACATCTGACAAAACCTGAGAGAGGGAAGCTCTTCTATGTTCCCCAGGTAATCTTTTTAGGCCATGTATTCTGTTTCACAACTAACAACAACAAAAAAAACCCAACAACAACAAACAAACATCAGTTGTTTGCAGCTTAAACTTTTGGCTGCAACTTCATTTATCCTGAGGAAACTCAGCAAGATATGACTGATTTGTTTCAGACGGGGCAGTCCTGAATCAATAAAGTCAAGGCAGATGTCAAATTTTTTTGAGTTACATGACGTTGCACTGAGTCAGACTTGAGATGTACCTGGTCAGCTCCATAAATGTGTGGACAGTGACACAATTTTGTAATTTTGCGTCTTAGCAGGACCACAATCGATTTGAAATAAAGCAGTCAAGATGTGATTGAAGTTTAGACTTTTCAGCTGCAGTTTAAAGAGTTTAACAAGTATATTGCCTGAACTAATTAGAAATTATGACAGAGTACGCTCCATTCTCAGAGGCTCAAAAGTAATTGGACAAACTAACATAATTTTATTATACGGATTGTTTTTAATATTTGATGAAAAATCCTTTGCAGTCAATGACCGCCTGAAATCATGATGTAATGAAGACGAGTCCCAGTCTATACATTTAAATCCATAAGCCAAATGTAAAATATTCAATTCCCACACCTGGTACAAGTTAATGGTGGTTCTGTGATCTGTTCAAAAAACCTAATTTAAGAACTATATAAACACACATATATATATAAATATATATATATATAAATAAAAGAACAGCAACAGGTTTTTAGTCCACACTGGGCCATGAATCAGCTTTTATTTATTTATTGTTGTAAAATGAAAGATCTTCTTGGGCTCTCGTGCCTTTATTGATACGACAGTTGACAGACTGGACAGGACAGGGGGGAGAGAGAGAAGAGGGGGTGATGTGCGTCAAAGGTCAGGGTGGAATCGAACCCGCGGCTGCTGCAGCTAGGACATTGTCTGTGTACATTGGGTGCCCGCTCCAGCAGATGAGCCACCAGAGCTCAGATGGTAGAGCAGTAACTTTCTAATTATAGTTGAGCATCTGAAAAGGAAGGAATACGTATAAAAATGTCTCTTGTTCCTAAACACTTGAAATGAAATACTTCCTACAAACCTCTTAATTAAAGCTGAAAGTCTACACTTGCACCTGCATCTTGATTCCTTCATTTCAAATTCATTGTGATGGTGTAAATAGAATTGATTACAAAAACTCTAAATTTCCAAACACTTATGGACTTAACTGTATGTGCCTCAGCAGAACATTAACTGATAACAAAAAGAAGAAGAAATGAAGGTTTTTTGTTTGATTTTTCTATAGTTGTACAGAATGTTTTAAGTGTATTGTCTATTTTATTTTAAATTGTTGAACAGAACTGAGATAAAGTTTACTTCATGCAAAACTGGTCTGTTTGCCTAGAGACCTTACATGACACTGGGCACTCTGAGGGACCAAGTCATTTACCCTGACACCTGTGACGAACAGAGGTGGAAAGGCATCCCTGATCAGGTGGGACACAATCCACTGCACCTGATTTTTACTTCTTTGACTGTCGATATCTCTAATTGCGTGCTTTACCTTGTGTTGTTGAATTTTGTATCCAGGTGTTGAAGGAATACCTGGATAATGTCCAGCTGGGTCACATCCTAGACAGAGAGGGCAGTTGGGACTCTGTCCAGGATTGGATGGACGTCCTCAGTGGGGGAGAGAAGCAGAGGATGGCTGTAAGGTCTCATTCAATCCATGTCATCAGGCTGTACAGGAAACATACAAGCACTCACTGATTCACACTCTTGGAATATTCTTCGTATGTGAAACAGTGACAAAAAATAACCAACCTGCTTAGAGTAGTCGTGACCTTTCCCCACTCAAACACACAGTAATGCTAACAGACTTGAGACTGCCTCAGTAAACCCTCACAGTCATGTAGAGAGCATGCAGAGTTGCAGTTGGCAGTAACTGTGTGCTGTTAGGTGACTAATAGGTTCCATAAAGTGACATTATGATGTGTTCAAGTTACTTTCAGTGAAATGAGTATTAGGCAAAAATAAGGGAAACGTTATCATGATGTGTTCAAACATGACATCAAGAAAAACAAATTTTAGCTTTTGACGAGAAATTTGAATAAACAAAGATGTTTGGATGAGAAGTTAGTTTGCCTTCCTAGCAATATATTAGAGGTGGAAGTATGACCTGCTGACTAAATTATTGTCTCATTTTCCACCCAAATATTTGAAAAGCGGCAATAATGGTACTGATAAAAAAGACTTGGATGGTTACAGAGTCTCAGAAATGGTATGACTGTTTATAAAAACGAACAACCCCCGTCCCTGTACAAGTATAACCACGGTGGGGGGTAAGGAGGTTCTCATAAACTCCAGGCTGTGAAGCTCTGGATGTGGATACGATGAACGGTACGATGCAAAGGCTCTCGGTGTTCAAGTCTGACACACTCCAGAGAGAGCCGATCAGAAGGCGAAGGGTTTGATTTACCAGTTGATCCAAACATCACCTGTAGTCACGGGCTGTGGTTGATGATTGAAAGAGCACAATTACAGACAGGGCTGCAAGCAATGATTATTTTAATAATCAGTTAACCTCACAGTTATTTTTTTTGATTAATCAATGAGAAAAATACATTTTCAACTTCCACCCCTTTAAAAACAAAAACAGGACATTATTTCAAATGTGAAGGTTGGTAGATGTTGACTACATTGCAGATACATGATGGCCACAGAACAACACTGTGACAAAGATGGTGAAATGTGGACATGCCTGAGTCAGTCAGCAGAGCCCTGAAGCCCCGCCCCCGAGTTCTCAGCAATGCATTCACCAGTTACATCCAAACTTTCCACCACTCTCTCTCTCTCCTCAGCAGCTCCATCACTCTGTCACTTGCTTGAGCACATTTTCGTCTCCTCTTGTCAGCAAAATCCAAACATCCATGTTGTCTGTTTTTGTCACCAAAGATCTTTTTAGCTCGTCATTGTCTCGTCTTTGTCATGAAAATAGGGTTGTTAACTTATATTTTCGTTACAGTTTTTGTCAACAAAATTAATTGTAGCACCTCCGCCTCGCTCCGTTCAGCTTTGTCTGCATGTAAACAGCTCCAGAATGCAGCAAGTGAAGTGATGACACAACAAATCAATAATGAATCTCATTGCACTATTAATGGTAGAATGTTATTGATTCAGTGTTGCAGCCTTAAGTACAGATGGAAGTGATCATAGTGAGATTTGTCCACGAATGGCTGGATGAGAGAGAGTGTGGAGCTTGGACAGCTGCTGCCCTTTCAAGTTTAGGAGTGGCTAAAAAAAATCAGATTAGGATGCCTCCCAGGTGCCTTTTTTGGTGGTTTGCCAGATCGTCCAAGAGGAGGGGAAACCTGTAGGGAGACTTAGAAGTGGTTGGAGTGGTTAGCTATCTAATCTGACCTGGGAGTGCTTAGGAAGGAGCCGTAAAATGTTGAAAACATTGCTGTGAACTGGGACACCTCAATTACCATTCTTAGCCCTCCGCCACCACAAATTGGCTTCTGTTAAGTTGATTTTAAAAAATTTAATCGTGATGTTGTAAGTATAGTTGGTCTAAAACACACATCCCACAGATGCTCAAGTCTGAAGGTTAGCTGTGACAGCACTGACTGTCAGTCGGTCCGTCCAAAAAACAAAAAAAAAATCCCCATTCCCAGGCTGATTTGGCATGGAGGTCAAGTGTCTGTGTGTGTGTCTGAAGTGTGTGTTTGTGTTCATGCCAACTGACACAAAGGGGACCTGGCAATGGAAGTGGCCTTAGGTAAAAAACACATAACTCCTACACGGATATTCGTACATT
>JAQFJB010324988.1:0-10658 GCA_029874875.1 Naso minor
CTAGAGTCATCTGTCTCAGGTATTATTTCTGGTGAAGTATCACCCTCTTCCTCCTCAAGCTCAAGACGAAATCTCTTGCTTGGTCCGACTGCTGGGCCCTCGATAGGTGTTGAGGATAGCGGGAAATGTCAAGAACTGGATGTGGTTTCAGTGCCAACACTCAGACAAGACATGTTGCCTGTGTGCCTAGGAGAGAAAGGATACAAATACTATAGCTGCTTGTTATATTAGGCAGAAACAGTTTGAATGTTGCTGAATGTTCTGGAATTTTGGGGGGATACTTGTTGTATTGTATGATAAGTAGAGAGCAGGGAAGACGAGACTGTAATGTGTGAAGTGCTGCTGAATGTGTAATTAGGATCAGGTTTACCTGGCATCAAAGTTTTTTAGAATGGAAAAAATAAACACGCTGCCGCTCAGAAATGTTGTGGCCAAACAACATCAGTTTCTTCAGATTAATACAACAACATGTAATAATCTCATATAATATTTATACATAACTTATTTTTTCCTTACTACCACAATTCAGCATGCACCCAGCAAAAACAGGCCTTCTATACAGTGAGCAGGATTTGATTGTTGCCATCCAACCTATCTTACTCACCTTTGCTTCTCACATGTTCTGTCAATGTTGTGAGGGAAAGGTGGGTGCTCATTGTTGCCTGACTGCATAAATCTGTTTGAGTGCTTGCATCTCTGAATTTAAAGGCTGCTGTGATGTACCCGAAAGAGAAAAAACAAGGCCAGTGATCATGTGAAACTGAATTTCAAATACAAACTGCACAATTATTAAAAAGACAAAAAAATAACTACATTATCCCAGCAGTGCACCTATATAGAATTTTTTTTGCAACCAGAAGCACACAGATTTTTATTGCTTTTAATCTGTATTCTGTCTGACTCATTACTAGCATTATATACATGAATGAAAACACATGCGTGTCTGCGTGCAAGTACACAGATGTCAGCAGACAGTATGAAAAGGGAGCGTGTCTATGTTCCCACACGTGTCAGCTCCACGGAAAGAAATCGCGTGATTGTTTTAACCAATTTCTAGATTGATAATATCTCTCCGCTCACCAGAGTGACTTATGTAAGCCTTCATAAAACTCGTAAACAGCTTTGCAGCTTGACTAATCAATGTGAATGAGATCTGATCAATCACTGTCAAGTTTAATAAGCTCAAAACACACATGCAGCGGGACATTTGTGTGAAAATGCTGTCTTTCCAGAGGATGCTTCGATAAAAGCGGACTTTTGATCGTCAGTATAATGCATGCAGGTGATAGTTTGTGTTACCCTTGGTGTGAAAGGTTTGAACTCGAAAATTTGCCTAGTGAACAATCTGCATTTTTGTTCCTTCCTTGGTGTGAAAATGCCTCTTGGCAGATACTGTGTCTTGTTTTGCTAATCGTCATTACTGGAATGCCTATCATTGCTTCAGTTGTGGCATAGTTTTACGTTAGTCCTACAAAGAGCAGTATAGTAACAACACAAGTTTAGATAGCAAACTTAAATATATTTTCAAAAAAGTACTGCACATTTGTCTTCTCTAAATAACAAAGCTGTTACTGCCAATTTTTAATTCACTTCAAATGAGTCCTAACCTCAATCTCAAATCAGCGACACTACAGGGCAAAAGGAACACACAGTACAATTTAGTTACTTTTTGAAATACTTACAGCTCTCTCATCATCAGTTTTGTCTCGAACCGTTGGGGTTACTCCAGCTTTGAGAAAGAGTTTGGCTGCCAGTCCTGCTTCATATTGACCTAGATCGGTAAAACAGTCCGGCAAAAAGTGCTTTGCACAAAGATATTTTTGCTAACTTGCACTGGGACGTTGCCATCAAAAATAAAATTTAACCGCTCGTGCTGAATTTTACAGAACAAGTGGTGTGTTTGCCTCTTGTCGATATTGCTGCTACTTGACCGGTTGTTAGCAGGGAAAATTGGCTACCTCCCTTCTCTGGATCAGGGCAGTCATGCCTTACCATCACTGAAAAAAGAAAACTTGCATTGCAATTCAAATGACCTCCCCTCTTGACGTAAAGAGGGGAACAAATTTGAACAGCTCATTTCAGCACAATAGCACAGAAGAAGTCAGCTTACCCCAGAATGACTAAGTTGTCATTTTTCACAGTTCATGTGTTAGTAGGCACACCAGAAACCCAAATATACATGTAAAAGTGCTGAAAAGTGAGTTTTTCATAATATGACCCCTTTAAAATGCTTGCTCAGTCATGTATTTATCACCTAAGAAATATATCCAGAATGTGTTCATTTATCATTTTAAATGATCTAGGGAAGTTATTCATGCTTTTGTCACATCTTGCCTGGATTATTGTAATGCCCTTTTCAGTTGTCTTAATCAAAACTTGTTTTCAGTGCATTCGAAATACAGCTGCTTGGCTTTTAACCAGATCACAAAAGCATGATCACATCACCCCTATTTAGCCTGACTTCATTAGCTCCCTGTGCACTTTAGTGAATTAAAAATTTTAATCTAGACTTTCGAAGCCCTACTTGGCCTGGCACCAAGCTTAAATTCTTATATGGGCATGTGAGCTCGTGCACACAACGCTGTGCCCACTCTGCTCAGACACCGCTGCACTCAGATCTCTGCTTCGGGGATTACTGTCAGCACTTCCAGATGGCTCCAGTAATTTTTTATTTTTTATTTTTATTTTTTTTGTGAATGAAGGACAGTCAGCTTTATTAAACTTTCCTGAAGAGACAAGCACACGGATTAAAGTTCTCCGTTGGTACAGCGGATTTCCGTCAATGAGAAAAATGAGAGGAAAAAAAACAGCTACACATGTTTTTGTTGTGGTTTCGTTTAGGCTATCCAATCTAATTATCTTCCGGGCATTAAACTGATACTGCTCTCAACCATTAATGTTTTTTTAATAAAATTGTGCTTAAATGAATTTTAGTGCAGTTTAGCAATTCCATTATAAAAGAAAGGCCACGAGTTGGATGGGTTGATTGCATAAAAAAAATTGATTTGTCATGAAGTCAAACAGAATGTCTGCTTGTTTGGTCAAAAAATCAGCACGTGCATTTCCAGTGTGACAGGATCAGAGCCAGTTTGTTTTGAGCAGAACATTCGACAGGTGGAAGTTTTCATGGAAGGACGTTGGCTTCCAACATCTTAGCTATCAAAACATGATTTAAATTGGTTTTCCAGAGAGTGTCTGACACTTCTAATTTTCCATAGCTGACCAAAATCAGAAACAAAACCAATAGTCAGTAATTATGATGGTTGCTTTGCCTTCGGCTGGTGTATATTCTCTGGTAGCCCCTGCAGTTATGCAGCTGCAAGTTGGTCCTTTTTTACAGCTTATGTTTGCTGTCTTTTACCCATTCATGTGTTGCTCAGCTATGTTTAGCTTTGTATTCTACTTCTCTGCTCTGTTTTTGAGAAATGCGTTTTGATTTCACTATGCATGTCAAAGACACATTGGAATGACAAAAAATAAATGACAAAAAATAAGAATAATCTCCATTCAAACTTAAGTTTACTTACTTTACAGACATTCACCCCTGCACAGCCAGCCAAATGTCTGAAGGTTGATAAGATGAATTAGTTTAAAGGATCACATCAGAATTTGGTGTTGGTCAACCTGATAATTAGTGATTAAGAAAAAGTAATTTAAGATGAGAAGGAAATTTGTTTAACATTTGTGTCCTGCTGTTTTGTTTTGTTTTGTTTTTTCATTGTAAGTGAATTATCAAAGTGCCTCTGGCCACTCTTATATGTTAAGCAATGATCATGGTTTAGCCACAATGGTTGCCTGATTTACTTACTGTAATCTCTCAGTTCGTACAAACATTGTTATTATTTACCATTATTATTTTTTAAAATCTAAATTTGCTTTCATTTAGCCCAATTTTGTTGAAAAGGAAACTTATTACATCAAATTGAGTATTGGTGTCTGTAACATGTCTGGCCCTGAAAAAATGTAAATATCAACAGTGTCAACACAAACATGCTCAGCCGCCTGCTTCCTGAGAGGAAGAAGATTAGTCAGATTTATAGGAGTGGAGCATTTAAAAGATGTGGTGGCTGGATATAAAAGCTGCCTCATGGCCTGTATGATGAGCTGTGGTGAAGTTGAGAACTAATTAAAATCTAAGTGCAGCCACACGCCAACGTGAACCATATCTCTGCATGAGGAAGCCAGTCACATAACCATCGTTTTCACGGACATGGAGGGAACAAGTGCTGGTGTAGTTTTGAAGACCAAGAGAGGGTGCCATTGAAACAGAGTGCTTGAGATCAGTGCAAGCTTTGTGCACCTTCTGTGTCCGTTCCTCTGTATTTGGAGCTGACTGCAGTGTAGCAGCTCGCAGACCAGAGTTCAGTACAGCATTATCATAGATCCAGTGTGTGTAACAGTTCATGAGAGCATTTCTTTCTGTCCTTGGAGGAGGCATAACGCTCCACACTTTGACCCCAACTGGTGACAGAAAGCACTGTCAGTTTCTCAACACATGTACCAGGTCTGGCCAACATCACTGCAGCTTTAGCCAACAAAGCTTTGTGACCACATCCCGTTAGGTGTTTCAGAGGCCAGATGGAATCAGTGCGATAAGCATCTCTGCAGAGGCTGGTCGTATGAATATCATACACTGCACACACGGCCGGACCGCCAGACAACCCCATGGCAAGCAAGTGAATGTGAACATTTTACCTTTGATGGTAAAAACAATGTGTCTACCTGGGAGCAAAGGAGTCAAGATGAATCAAATACTTGTGTTAAATTTGGAGCCAGCAGGCGATACTGCCAAACTGAAAATGATCTATTCTGCTGTCTGATTTGCTCACAGCTGAGCATGAGCGTTTCTGTGAGGCAGAGCAAAATAAAACCCACATGACTTCTTATGTTTTAACTTTTTTTATTTTTATTTTTTAATGAAACTCCAGAACCATTATGAAGGGGTCCATATCAAATAAACTGCTGGCTCATTTCATCATGTAGGTCTGTGAGCTGTCATTAGTGGTTATCATTTGCACGTGTGTGTGTGTGTGTGGAGGAGTAGCTAGGCTGTCTCCTCTCTCGTTGAAGTCCTTGAGGCTTTACAAAAAATCTTCTGAACACTGCAGCTGATTCTGTGTTCGGAAAGTTTCAGCAAATTGCATCAAAGGGATTCAATGAATGATCAGGACAACAAATAAAAAACAAAAAAAAAAGCCCAACTAGGGACAGGAGTTGAAAATTAGCTGTAGCTATAACTCTATATGCAGCACATCAGATTCATGCTTTGTATCGAGACTATGTTCACTGCATTGTCCCTATAAATAAATAAACTCAGTTCAATTCAAATGCTCGACCGATCTGTTACTGACACCAACAATGCACAAGCGTGAGATTTTACCAACCTGCTGGTTTGACAAAAGGAACGCTTCATCAAACTTTTGTCATTAGGAAATGCTTGAAGGTAATTCATCAGACCTTATCATCAGACATCATACCTGGTGACGGCTTCTTCTCTATTCATTGCAGGGACAGAACGAAGGAGTTGGGCAAAACCAAAGGCGGCGGTGTCTGCATACTTGTTAATAAATGTTGGTGTATGGTTGTACAGACAATATCAACAGGATGCTCCCCCGATCTGGAACACTTAACGATCAAATGCAGACCCTTTTACCTGCCGTGGGAGTTTACAGCGGTAATTGTCACCACTGTGTACATTCCCCCACACGCAAGCGCCGCTCGGGTGCAGCTTGGGTGCAGCTTGGGTGCAGGACAAGCTGTTAAGTGTTGTTGACAAATATGAAACTTGACACCCTGACATTTTCCATCGTGGCTGGGGATTTTAACAAGTCCAACTTGAGGACAATGCTGCCGAAATACCACCAGCATATGAAGTTTCCAACTCGCGGTAAGAACATCCTGGATCATGTCTACACTCCATATGGACATGCCTATAAAGCCCGCCCGCCTGTCCTGCTACTACCAACCTACAAGCAGAGACTGAAGTGTGAGCAGCCAGCTATGTGGACAATACAGCGCTGGACGGACCAAGCAGACTCCGCCCTGCAGGACTGCTTCCACGCCACAAACTGGGACGCCTTCCGTGCTGCTTCCGGCAACAACATTGTGAGTATACTGAGTACGTAACGGGACACATCGGTAAATGTATTGACAACGTTGTGCCTCGACTGATTGTGCAGACTTATCCCAATCAGAAGCCTTGAGTCAACAGGGAGGTGCAATCAGTGCTTCGAGCTCGAGCAGCAGCCTTTCACTCCAAGGACCCCAGTGAGTACAAAAAAGCCTGGTACAGCACACATGTGGAGGGGGCTCAGGCTCATCACTGACATTAAGGAGAGGAGTGGTAGTATGGGGGAGATGACAGCCTCTCTTCCAGAGGAGCTGAACTCCTTCTATGCACACTTTGACAGCAGCTGTCAGCAAGGGGTTTTGCTTGAACAGGACAATAGCCCATTTCAGCTATCGATGGCAGACGTGTGTAAAACCCTTAAAAAGGTTAATATACAAAAAGTGCCTCGACCAGACAACATCCCTGGCTGCGTTCTCAAAGAGTGTGCACACAAACTGGTGGATATCTCACAGACATTTTCAATATGTCCCTTTCTCAGTCAGTAGTCCCCACATGTTTCAAGAAGACCACCATTATCCCTGTACCAAAAAAGTCAAATATAAATAAATGACTAAATGACTATCGGCCGATAGCACTTACCTCCACTATCATGAAGTCCTTTGAGAGATCAGTCAAAGCCCACATCACATCCTCCTTACTCACCACTTTTGACCCACTATAGTTCACCTATAGGCCAAACAGGTCCACAGATGATGCAATAGCACTCGCACTGCACACTGCCCTCTCACATCTGGACCACAGGAATAGCGACGCGCAAATGCTATTCATCAATTATAGCTCAGCTTTTAACTGCATGGTTCCCTCTAAACTTGTCTTGAAGCTCAGAGACCTGCGCATCAGTCCATCTATGTGTCGTTGGATCCTAGACTTCTTAACAAACAGACCACAGGTGGTGCGGATCAGCAACACAACTTCTTCCACATGGATCCTTAGCACTGGGGCCTCCCAGGAGCGCGTGCTTAGCCCTGTGCTCTTCTCCCTGTTTACGTATGACTGCACGTCCACACACAGCTCCAATTCCATCATTAAATACACTGATGATACCACCATCATTGGATGCATCTCAGATGGAGATGAGTCAGCCTACAGAGAGCAGGTGAAATTGCTGACATCATGGTGTAAAAACAACAACCTCCTGCTCAATGTCAGCAAAACTAAGGAGATGATTGTGGACTACAGAAGGCGACAGGGTGTAGGATATACCCCTATTTACATGGAGGGAACGGCAGTGGAGAGAGTCAGCTGCTTCAAATTTCTGGTGATTAACATCAGGGAGGATCTCAGCTGGTCCCACCACATGAACATGGTCATAAAATCAGCTAGACAGCACCTCTTTTTCCTTTGACATCTGAGGAGGTTTGGTATGGACACCAGGATACTCACAACCTTCTATCGATGTACCATCAAGAGTATCCTGGCTGGTAACATCACAACCTGGTATGGTAACTGAAAAAAAAACCTCATCAAAAGATGGCCGCTGTGTGAGCAAGTTGTTTGCTGAGCTGTTGTCTGCTTGCCTTGTCTTTCTCAAATTGTGGCTGTACATGGCTTCCTACACTGTCCATTCTTAAATATTCTCCTTCATCTATTGACATTGGACAAATTTGGTTTGCTGTTTGGACGGATCACTAATTGTTTTCTTGCAAACTTTAACGTCAAAGTTCCCACACAATAGACCGGTTCACTGATCAGCTGAAAACGGTATCTGACTCCATCTTGCAGTCTAAATCTGAGATGATGGCATACTTCGACTCAAAAGTGGATCCTATTGTTTACAAACTGAATGGCATCCAAAACTCCTTATCTACTCTTGGTGACCACATTGCACAACTTGAACACCGTGTTGGAGCGAATGAGGATACCATAAGTGAAATCACCACCGGGATTAAACAACTGGAAACGGAGAATTCCCACCTCGTGAATAAAGTTGATGACCTGGAGAACAGGAGCAGGTCTGCCAATCTCCGTTTTGTCAGAGTACCTGAGTCCTCCGAAGGCGATGATATGTTCCGCTTCATGGCCCGCCTGATCCCTCAACTCCTGGGGCAGGAGCATTTCCCCACTCCACCAGCCATCGAGACGGCTCATCGCACCCCTACTTTCCGTCAGGACGGCAGATTCAGCCCAAGGCCCATTCTGATCAAGCTGCTGCACTTCCAGGATAAGCTGAAGATTCTTCTTCTCGTCCGTGAAAAGAAGGAGCTGTCATTTAATGGGAGCCGCATCTTCATCTATCCCGACTACAGCGCCGACCTGACGAGGAGGCGCCGGTCCTTTGATCAGGTAAAATGTAGGCTCCGAGAGCTGAAACTTAAGTATTCCTTGCGATATCCCTGCACTCTGTGTGTGTGGGTCGACGGTGCTGGACAAAAATTCAGTGATCACAAAGCTGCCGAAGCTGCTTTCTTGCCTCCGATGAACTCCGTCATGAACTCCTTACCATAATGGTAAACTTTTTGGTTTTGGCACGCTTCCTTTCTGCCTCGGAGTTGGTGCAGTGACAGTCATTTCGTTTCGTTTTGTTTTGTTTTTATTTCTCTCTCTCTCTTCACTGATACTGCCCCTCCATGTTGTTATGTATGTTTTGTTCCTCACTGCAGCTGGTCCTGTGTTGTTTACACTCAGCAGTAGAGTCACGTGTACTGTATCCTCTCACCGTAAATTGGTTCGCTTTCTGTTTATCAGCTGCCATAGAGCGAAATAAATGTTGCAAAGTCACTTATTGTGTTTACTTGATGGCCTGATTTTTGATTTTTCTTTTTCTTTCCCTCTTATTAATATAAGTTATGTCACACTAACTTCTCTGAAGAGTTATACTACCTGGCAATTATAGTGTCTGACGAACTGCAGCCTTTCTCTATTTTTATTTTACTTTATTTCATCTCCGATCTTACTTAGGTCAAAGGCTACCTATTTATTTAATTAGGCCTATTTATTTTATTCATTTATTTATTTTCTTTCTTCTTCTGGCTTTGGCTTTGGCTCTCTAAATTTTGAGTTCTCTAAGCCACATTTATTTAACTTAAAATGATGCAGACTCAGCTATGAGTATGACCTTGGCCCATTATCCAAATCAATGGGCCTCTATGGCCTTGGTCAGCTTGACATCATTGTGGGGTGTTTGTTTGTTTGGTTGTTTTGGTTTGTTTGTTTGTTTGTTTGTTTTGTTTTGTTTTTTCTTGTGTGTGTATATGTTTGTTTTGTGCCTTACTTTTGTATATGTGTATACGTTTGTATGTCAGGACAGGTACTGTGTGTCCTCGTGTGTACTCTGTCTGTGCTTGCCACCTGCTGCTCTTCCACTCCCCACACTCCTCTCCTCAGCTTAACTTTGCTCTTGTTTTGTTTTGTTCCACTGCTCTGATGCTTTCATCATCTCCTCTGACCTAATTGAATCAGTTAAGGGTTTAAAAATTATACACCTTAATATCAGAAGCCTTGTTTCCAAAATCGATTCCCTCCGTGCCTAGGTCACGCTTTACAAACCTAACATCATCACGATTTCTGAAACATGGTTACATAGTAACATCAGTGATGATGAAATTAAAATTGATAATTTCGTTTCGTACAGAGCTGATAGGGCCTCTAGAAGAGGTGGCGTGGCCACATATGTTGCTGCAAATCTTGTCTCTCAGTGTGTTACTCCTACTGTTGATCCAGTTCATTTTGAATGCATCTTTATTAACATTATTCTTCATGACAACAAACACTTAACTATCGGCAACATCTATAGGTCCCCATCTGCTCCAAGTGACTCTACAATGGGTATTTTGTCTACCATCAATTCTTTCAAGAAACACAACGAAATGATAATCCTGGGTGACTTCAACAGTAATTGGCTTGATCGTTCCTCTTCCAACGATCGTAACTTATTTAGCAGTGTCAATTTAACTCAGTTGATTAATCAACCTACCAGAGTTGGCATTCGTTCATCTTCATTGTTAGATTGGATACTTGTCACTAACCCTGAACAAATAATTAAATCTGGTGTTATTTCTGACTGTGTAAGTGACCACTCTGTAATATTTTGCATCTGGAAAATCAAAATTCATAGCTCTCCCCCTAAATATATCAAATTTAGACAATGCAAGAACATTAATAATGAGCATTTTGTTCAAGATATAACTGCTATTAACTGGAACAGATTTCAGCGAATTCCTTTTGTTGAAGATGCCTGGAATTTTTTTCATTCTGAATTCTTGAAGCTTATAAATAAACATGCCCCCTTAAGTAAATTTAGGATTAAGGGGCGAAATAATCCTTGGTTTTCCACCGAAATTGAAAACCTCCTCAAAGAAAGAGATAATGCCTGGGACAGAGCGCGAAATTGATTGCACCTTTCACCTGTGTCTACTTCTGCGGTCCATAGTGCGTTGAAAAAATTGGACCTCAGAAGTAGACACAGGTGCAAGGTGAAAGGTGCAATCAACAGGGGGACTGTTTACAACAGCAGGTTAACTGTTTAAAATAGTGTTTTTAAAGTCATTATTTTAAAAATCAAACAAGTGCCCTGCTGTAGCAAAATGCT
>JAQFJB010324997.1:0-10657 GCA_029874875.1 Naso minor
AGCTCAGTGTAGATATCATCCAGACGTTGCTCGTCCTTCTTCTGTGTCCAGCCTTCTTGTGCACACATAAACTTATCCTGGAGGTTTGATCGAAGCAACTGTTGGTAATATGAGATGTGTCGAGGCTGTGGTACAGGAACGATTGCATCTGTGTGGCCAAAACAGAATATACAACCACAAAGTATTATTAGCTGTGTGACTCCAGATGCCTCTTGTCTCAACAGCATCAGTTAACTCATGCTGTTTTTTGTTTGCTGCTAGTTTGTTTCTTAAAGAGATAGTTCATCCAAAAATGAAAGTTCAGTCAAACTGATCTCAATTCACTACAATTGTTTGGGAGATGACTGCAACACCTTTTTTTTTTTTTAAACTCCAGCAGTGTTTTGTGGACTAAAATTTTTCACCTGGCTTCCCATTGGCATAAGAGTGAGTAGATAACGACTGAATTGTCCTTTTTTTTGGTGAACTATTTCTTTAAGTGACTCTGGAATACAGTTCAAAAGAATTTTGTAGTTACAGGTGGAGCGAAATGTCTGCCTGCTGTTTATTAAAAGTCAGATTTGTTATTGTGTAACAGCAATAAATCCTAACATTTAGGTGTAAAAAAACATAATTTTTTCATACACCGCATTCACTACATCTAAAAACCTTCAACAGGGAGCTGCCTAGCATATAACCTCAGCGCTGGGCTGGTGACCACAGAGCAGCTGTTGGTTTTACTGCAATGTATTGGTTCAACTGTCACAAAGTCCTTTAGCTTTAGTCTCACTATTCTAAACATTTAACGCCAACAAGAACTAAGCTCCCCCTTACTCACTTATCTTACTCACACAGGACTCTGGCAGGTAGAGCGGACGCTGTTTTCCGTGTCAGTGATGTTTTTTGCACTCAAATGAGATCACCTCAATAATATTACCAAAGTAGACCTGTTTTAAATCCGAGAGATGCAGAAACTGCTGTGCGTGCTTTGAGAAGGGTAGCATGGTGGCTGAGAGGTTAGCGCTGTTAGCACTGCCTTACAGCAAGAAGGTCCTGGCTTTCAAATCCAACACCAAGAGGGTCCCGGCCAGCTGGGGTAGGACTTTCTGTGTGGAGTTTGCATGATCTCCCTGTTTCTGCTTGTGTTTTTCTTCCACCATCAAAACATGCAATGCAGACACATAAGTTTAGGTTGGCCCAATGTGACGCAGCTCAAGACTAACCCTTCACTCGACCCTTGCAAATGTCGTTGAACAGTTCATTGTGAAATGATGATAAAGCTTACCTTTATTTCCTCCCACGCTGATTACTGTAACAGCCTTGTTACTAGCCTTAACCATAAACTCTGAAATGATTACAGATGGCATGAACTCAACTGCCAGGCTCCTAACCAGGACTAAGACCCACGATCCCATCACTTATGTTTTAGCTTTGCAACACTGGCTCCTTGTTGGTTTTAGGATTAATTTTAAGATCTAAGTGATTATTTGGTAACACCTTATAATAACTATACACTATTAGGCATTACTGAAGCATCAATAAATACAGAATTCATCATTTATAAAGCATTTTCCCACATGAAAACTCCTCTGGGTAGGAGTAACCCTACCTGTTGTGAGACATATCTGGCGTTAGCCCTTGTCCTGGTTTTACCTGAGCAGTGTAACCTTTGACTATTTTCTTAATCTTGTTGCTTTCATGCTTTATTTTTTTCATTTTGTGTTTTTATTCTCATCATGTTTTGCTGTTTAAAATTCTTGCTGTAAAGAACTTTATTATTTATTATTTTTATACTAACAACAATTTGGACTTGTTCTCCTGTCTTTGGTTTTTTATTCAGCTGTAATGGAGTCATAATATATTACACAGAGAGTAAAACTTACACTTAAATTTTACAAAGTTAAATATGTACCACATAATACAGCAGTTTTACCATCAGTCTGACTGGGAAAATGTCCTCTGTCCTCTGAAATCTCTTCAGCATTGTTGACTTCCAGTGGGACTGAAAGAGAGAGAATTCATAGTATTATAGTTTCAGTCTGACTTACAGCTCCATTATTTATCACGTTCATCAGTCCTTGTAATTGGTTTTAACAATCACGTGCTTTTTCAGATGTCACAGTTCTGTGCTGTAGGTTATGTATTTTAATCTTGGATAGCTGATCTCTATGTAACAAACCGATTGTTATCATGTGATTCTGAAGATGGGACCAAACAAAATCATTCAAACAATAAAGGATGTGACTGCCTACAAAGAAAAGCTACTATATACCGTATGTAACTCAATTTGAATACAGAACCATGATTACCATAAACAGCAACAGCACTTAATCAAGAAGAAAGTACTGTTGCTATTATATTTTTACTCACGTTCAGTCAGCAATCTTGAATTTGTAATCATTTGTGATTCTCTGCTATGTTTCTAACAATCAAAACCTCTTTTAATATTTGAATAAACACAAAACTTTAAGCCTATTTGCTCTGTGTTGTACCCTGAGCTGCACACAGAAAAAAATTGAAGTTAAAGTTGTATTAAAGCTGTGTACATTTGAAAATATACCAACATATGGAAAATGAATAAATATGATAATAAATGAGCTCCCTGCAGCTGAAGTACAGGATTAATCTTTTTGTGAACTTTTGGCTGTGAGTAAAACTTCAACAAAGGCTGCCGAGTCTGCAGCTGTGAACAAAATAACATGAAAAAAAAAAAACGTTCCTGGGTTCTTTCCGCCTGAGCCAGAAGATGTCAGATCAATATGAACATACTGACTGTTACGCTTATCCTCACTCTTAGTTTCTACTTCATAAAATAAACTCTCTGACAACGACCTGCAGGATTCTGCTGCTTTATTTCACATCCATCAACGTATTAACAACAAGTATCGACAATAATCATGATATTTAACCATTAAATAGAGACATTGTGTTGATAATGAATAAATGATCATGTAAATATCACTGCACATCTGTAATCATTTCCCTTTCTTTCTGTCCTCACTTTGTCACAGTAGGTGGCGCTACCGCATCCTAATACCAACTGCCATAAATTTTATGGACTTGCTCTCTACTTATTACTAATTGTGTGCGTTTGCCTAAAAAAGAGACAAAAAGCACAATGAAGTTAATGATGAATTTAATGGACAATTCCTGATAAGTATTTTTTATGTGATCATCTTTTCTAATTATTATGAGAAGGGACTTCTGCTTATTTTTCTTTAGTGAATACTATGAGCCTCCCTGAGACTCTGTTCCTTTGAGCTCTGTGTGTAA
Source organism: Naso minor (assembly GCA_029874875.1). Classification (NCBI taxonomy): domain Eukaryota; kingdom Metazoa; phylum Chordata; class Actinopteri; order Acanthuriformes; family Acanthuridae; genus Naso; species Naso minor. The sequence continues at coordinate 3,253 of JAQFJB010324997.1, forward strand.
AACGATTCCTTAAATTTGAAAGTACAAATAAAACCGTGACTGACCTTCTGGCCCCGAGCTGCTGTCTGGCAGACCCTGCACCAGATCATTCCTGGGTATCTTCTCTAAAATCCTCTTGGTCACCATCAGAGCTCCTTGAAGTTCAAACATGTTCACCATCAGAGTCACTGTGTCCCGCCTCTTTGCCCCCTCGAGCTCGGACACTTTGATGGGTTTGTGTCCTTCCAGGATGTCAGACTGCTGCAGATACCACTTAAAGTCCCTGAACTCCTCGTCTCTCAAATTCTTCAGAGTGTTCAAAAGGTCCTCTGACGTCATTGTGGCTTCCTGTCAATATAATACAGTATTGTTAATATAAATGTATCCAAGTAGCAACAGGAGTTGTGATTGGCCAGCGCAGGACCATGTCGCTCTGTGCGCTGGACCTTAAGTCAGTTTTTAAGCGGCATGCTGCTTTCACTTCTTCTAATTAAAGAGAGCAATCTTCAAATTGTATCGACACTAAATCAAATCTGTAAATGATAAAACTTAATTGTCTGAATTGTCTGTTGTTGATTCAAAAAAACACAAATAGAAAGAGCAAAAGTCCTGCTCATTTTGCTTGACCGGCTTTAAGTTTTTTAAAGACACTGCTGTTGTTTTTAGCCATACTAGCAGCAAAGCCCATGTCACCAACCAACACTGTAAAAGAAAGATAAAATCATCATGAAACCAAGCGCTTACACACTGCAGCAGTGCTCTGAGCTAAATGCTAACAATATTATGAACATGTTCAAAACAAAAAAGGCTAGATGCTGATGTTTAGCAGATATAACCACGTTCACCATCTTAATTCAGTAATGAGCATGCTCACATTAGCTAATCAGATCTAAATAATTGGATTGCTGTGGGTTGTGGAGGTATTTAGTTATAAACCAAAGTATTTGTTAACTTAAAATGCTGACCTGTTGATGGCACTAGGAGAAAAGTGAGAGTTTCCCCAGAGTCATGAGAGTAATCTTTTTGGGAACATCAATGTCTGTGTGGGACAATCCACCAAACTGTTCTTGAGATAATTCAGTTGTGACTACAGGGGTGGATCAACAGGCTGAACATGAGACAGACCAGCACTGCAGTTCCTACAGCTGTAAGGAAAAATGTCAGCCTTTACTGAAGTAGCTGCAACAAACCTGTTACCCTTCACTACTAAACAAACAGCAAATACCCAGACACATAAACGTTTTTACCGTCACAAAGAACGAGTACAAAGAGACCACAAGCTTTACGTCCATATTTACAATAAGCTGCAGCATATAAACATAAAACTTCCTCAAGATTTAGCAAGAATATTATCAACAGTGGAGTTAAAATTTTAAGTTAGTCCTGACTCCTGAGGGTGGGGCTAGAGTCATCACGATGTAAAGGGTTCATCCTCTGGAGCGCAGGAATGGGACTACAAACTTTGATTTCGTAGCACAATGATGGATAAATTATCTTGCAAATTCAGTTGTGGGCTGTTAATCTGGCATACCAAGAATTTACTCTGGGGGCAGGCCATAGTGATTTGAGAAAAAAAAAGTATTGCTAAATGACCACTCACAGAGCAGAGGCAGCTGCTTTTTGGCTCAGTTTTTATAATTACCCCAGGCTGGCCCCACTCCTCGCCCTCTTTCCTCTTCTGTAAAATGGCGTGGGTCAGAGTGTCAAAGGCTCTGCCTTGACCTTGTCCCAACTACTGTCATAGCTGTAAAATGGTGGATAAATTCATTTTGAGCATCACAGCCCCCGAATGGTTTGATTTTGACCCTTTCAGCAAGTTAGTTTCAAAAGTTACACGTGATAAAGCCGACGACGACATGGATGAGAGCGAAAACAGCAACGAAAACGGAGATGAAGAAATAATTAAACAGTAACCTTTCTGGTTAATTACTGTGTGCGAAATCGAAACATAAGTTGCCTCAAGACACTTTACATTTAGAGCAGGTACAGATCACACGCTACAACTAAACTTATTAGAAACCAACAGTTCAAAGAATTTTCCTCATGAGCAACACTTTGCAACAACGGCTAGGAAAAACTTTCCTTTAACATCCAGAAACATCAAAACAGATTCCAGCCGAGAGGTGGGCGACGATCTGACGGGACCAGTCAGGTTGAGAGAGAGAGAGTGAGACAGAGAAGAGCAAGACAGGTGGATGCACAGCAACGTCAAAACAACAAAAACTATGAATATATTTTCAGAGTGATGGTTCATGATATTATGTGCTTTATGAAAGTATAATAATAAAAAGAAAATGTGAAATGCACATTGACAAGTGATTGTATGATTGGTCCTAAAAACTCGGTCAGCACCTTCTCATTCTCAACAACTCGCTATACAGAAATAGAATCTGACAGTTTTGCTTGTAAATGTCTCCTTCACTTTTATTAAGGAAAAACACTTCACTTGATAAATTATCACTGGGTGCTCCTAAATTTTTCAACTTAGAAGCACATGTGTTCCTTAAAAAAAAAAAAAAAACCCTAAATGTCGAGTCCTGTAAGGTGGTGTGTGTTTGGGTGTTCACCAGTCAATTTCCTCCCAAAGTTATGTCCCGTCTCCACATTCTTTGAAGCTGTTTCGTCACCACATGGCAGCTTGATGCTATGGAACAACGCAAACTGATTGAGGCAGATCTCTTCATCTTTCAGTTTCCTATGTACTGGTTTACTGCTAGGCCTCGGGGTGTCTTTCAATCACTGAACATTCATTAAAAGCTGTAATTCAGGACACATGTGGACAGGTCAAAACAAGGACAGATTAAGACTGTCACCTGCCTACAGGTAAAGACAGCAAACAGCTGGTGGTCTCTCTTTTTTCTTTCGGTCAGAAAAACAGGTAAACAGGTGTTAGACTTGTTCTTACACTCCCTCATGTCTCAGCAGTGAAGCTCTGATTAAGATCTCATTTGTTTCCTGGTTAAATCTTATTAAAATCAGGCTGATTTTGGGCAAAAAGTCACATATCATAGAACACAAAGTGGATTATTTCATGAACATTCAGACACACAAACAGTAAATAACACTGAAACTATTCATCACTACTGTCATGTACAAGTTCAGTATTTAAATTAAATTTAGCCTTAAAAGTTTCTTTTTCAAAGAAGTCTCATTCTGAGGTAACTGGACTGAACTCAAACTCAAAGAAATCCAGCTGCCTATGATACAGCACTTAGAAAGGTGTGTAATGTTACCTGTAAGCGGTTCTCACCTGTTAACATCAAAATGAGGTCAAAGAAAACGTCTGCCTTCATCTGCTGACGCTGCTGGTGTCGTTGTTCTTCTGACTGACAGCAGTTACATCCTCATACCTTTAAATCCAAAAGCCAGAAATGCCAGTCTGACGTGAGAGCAGGAACCCAGTCGGACCTGCAGGTCTGCCAGTCAGCAGCAGGTGTCACTGTTACAGAAGGTCTGATTGAATAACTCATACAGCAGCTTCAGAGCCTGGTAGAACTGCACAAAGTGCAAACCGTGGGAGAGAAAGAAAAACAAGTTTATAGTATAAAGTTGGAGGAGACAAAGTCTTTGAACTAATGACGACACATGACAAACTACGGTGGCCGACAGGGGCAAACGCACCGCAAACGGCAAAACGCTGCAAACACAGAAATGATGCAAAACCAACTGGACTCGACCGGTGGGATGGACCGGTTCTGTGGGACTAAGACACGAAGAAGGAAGTTGGCGAAGTTTCTGAGAGGAGAGAGTGAAAAGATACATTTTCCTTTATGTACTTTTTAAACACTTGGCCGTCATCTTTTACAATATTATAGAAGAGCAGCGTTACGTAGCTAATGTTGGCGTGTTTTAATTGAATTTAACCATAGTTTTCACTCGGCAACATCGTCTCCTCTTATTGGACACTTAATGTTAGGTGGTCAGAGAGATGACAAGCCGAGTGCAGACTGAGTACAGGCCAGGGAGATGGCGAGGAAAGAAAAAAGGGAGCGAGAGAGAGAGAGAGAGAGTAAACAGTAGAGTAACAGTAAAACAAAGCATCTATAAGCAGCAGAAACACAGTTTTCATCACATCACATCACAGTTTCTAGCATGCCAACATTAGCTACGTAACTATGCTGCTCTTCTATAATATTGTAAAAGATGACGGCCAAGTGTTTAAAAAGCACATAAAGGACAACGTACCTTTTCAACTTTCTTCTTCTTCTTCAGAGATGAGCTTACCCACACAAACCCACGTCATTTCCCCCAATTGTCTGACTGAAGATTTCGCCCTTGTGTAGTAAAGACAGATGACAGATAAGTTTTATAGGCTTTTTTTTTTTTTTTAAATTCACCATGTAGTTTAAAACCTGTTTTAGTTGTAGGCCTGAACCAAAAAGTGTTACAAACAACTTTTAACATTTAATCAATGATAATATTTCCCTCATTAACTTTTAATATTGAGACATATAGTTAAAGGCAGAGAGAATTGGAGAATCCATCTGTCAGCCAGAAATACTTTGTACATCCTCACCATTGTTCCCATTCAGTCACATTTGAGGCTGATCATTCTTGAGCATTGGTTTTAATATAAGTTACATATTTTTTACATAATTAATTTACATAATTTTCATTTTCCCAAACATTCAGTCTAATGGATAATTTCCAGTGTTTAAAATACACCATAATCATATTTTGGGTCACTCAAAAACAAAGATTTGTCTCTGAGCAGGACACTGTTTTTTATGTGCAGCTGTTTGTCCAACAGACTACAGAAAGACAACACTGTTGCCCTGGCAGAGAGTGCCCTTATTAGTGTGGACACAATGCATATAAAAAAATTCCAGTTGATAGTTGATAGATAGTAGACAGTTGATCCAGTTGTGATCAGTTGCAGTTGTCATCAGAAACGAATGTTGCTTCATGTACCACTTCACTGAACCACTGAAAAGGGCGTCTCATTTCTCTTAGAAAATAGTGCCTCGTTTCCTCTCTATTGGAATGTTTCGTTGCTTCCCACTATCCTCTGAGGGAGGGACTAGGATGCCAGTAATAAGACAAGTGAGGAGAACATGGATACAGTTTAAGAGCAATACAAAGTACCCACTGCCACTTGATTATCATTTTCCGAATGGCCAGAAACCATACATTTATAATTGGTCCCAATTAAAGTTTAATTTATTTCCATAACTATGTGCATGTTCATATTCAAGTATGTTTTACTTTCTCATTTTGAACAGAATATATAAATATTCTTAAATCATCTCTCAAACAAAAGAAATTTATGTCATTGATGTCTAGTACGATCATGGTTAAGTTAGTTTATTTTAAAAGCCACACCAGTCCTTTTTTTTTCATTCCAGGACATCCTTACTGCTGCTAAATGAATTTGATTTAGCAGAGGACAGTATCACCAAGGACAATGTCTCTGACTGGATTAAAGTGTTGAACACAACATACCCGGAGCAGTTTGACGGAATTGCCAGCCAACTGGAAGAGTGTGACATGGAGAAGGAGCTAAGCACTGTATGTTCTCCATCATTTCACTCACTTACAGTAATACACACCTAACACACTCAAAGAACTAAAATCATGACTATAAAAGCTGCTGAATGTAACAGCTGCTTACACTGGTACAACAGAGTGTGGGAAAGAGTTTTGTTTTGTTTTTTTCTCAAGAAACAAATAGGAGGATTTCAATAAATTATACTAGGACCAGTAATTGCAGGATATGCTTACTGGTAATCAATCATGTCTCTGATACGGAAGTATTTAGGTACCCCCCAGGGTGGAGTAGTGGACTCCACCCCAGTGACCTAGACTCATACACTTCAAATGACAATTTTCTTCATTGAGAATTCACCCTCAGCCTGACTACATGTTATGCATCTCTACCAGCAAACCTCTCCTGCTCTTACTAGCCACACTAGCTTCAAGACCTTCCTCTTAAATGACAGTACTATGGCTCTTTAGTGTATTTTTTATTTGTAACTGAGACTTGGCTCATGGCTGGTGATCTCTTCTCCACTGCACTGCAGCTTCCTAAATTCTAAATAAGTCTGTATTAACCTCTTAACATCCACCTTTGCTATGGGGCCTATATGGAATACCCAAATTTAAAGGCCTATAATGGAGATAATATTACCCCCAAAAATACAGGTTTGAGAGTTAGGGGAGAGTCTAGCTATGAAAATAAATTGTATTTAACGAAATACAAAAATTTATAGCATGGCCATATTGACTTAAATTTATACATTTAAATCAGTATGCACAGTGGTAAGAACCACTTAAAACTCTTGTGGCCCATCTACGGGCCATGAGAATGGCAACAGGTTATGAAGTGACAAGTGATGGTAACTGGTAACTACTGTACATAGGTCAGTGTTGTCATTACTGTTATGTGAAACAGCAACAGAAAACTGAATAACTTTGTCATTAAGGTTTGTCCTGGAAATCGATTTGCTGAACATAGTGTTTGTTCCTGTCGTTTCTCTGTTTTAGGCAGTAGAGGGAACAGGTCTGGCCTTCATAGTGTACAGTGAGGCCATTAAGAACATGCCATTACCTCAGCTGTGGTCGGTGCTGTACTTCTTCATGCTCTTGCTCCTGGGAATGGGCAGCATGCTGGGCAACGTCACTGCCATTATCACCCCGCTACGTGACTTCAAGCTTGTGTCTCGCATGAGCATCGAGTTGTTAAATGGTAAGATCCTTGCTGGTATTGATGGAAAATGTCGCGGTCATCTTCCCCATGGCCATCATGTGCTGCTGGTTCATGTAGTCCCAGTAAACTGCTGGTTTACTGGTTCTATTTGTTCTGGTTTTGTTTAACATCAGAGCCTGCTTACACACTCTACCGTAAAGAGCAGCACCAAATAAAGCTCTCTGCACACAGAGCGGGAATGCTGCCGAACTCTGCTGTAAAATCAGTTTCATCAGACTGTAATACAAGTTAAACGACATATAAGTGAGTCTTCGTTTTTTTGCAACTAGTAAACATCATCTGCTAAGAGATGGGGACAAAATTAAAGTGCGTCTTATTTGAGGAAAATTTTTGACTATGTTTAACGATTGAGCATAAACGAATAAATTGACAACACTAATTACAATAATAATTTGTTAATCATTAATAATTACTAGGTTAGTAGTAGAGTAGTGTTTAAAAAAAATTACATAAAATTTTCAAAGTTTTAAAAGGGTATTCCAGACCTTTTGACATAGGGCCTCATTTCGGACTTCTCCAGTCCTATTCCTATTGATAGAGACCATTTTCAGCTTTTTTGTACGGAGTTTGGACGATTTACCATTTTCCCGCTAATGCTAATGCTAGCGCAAGTCCATGGGACCAGTAGGAAGCCAACAGTAGCCACTACAAAACTCTGATTAAACTCTCCACAGCGCACCCAGAACAAGTTGAATATGAGCAAAATCTATTGAGATGAAT
>JAQFJB010325003.1:0-10656 GCA_029874875.1 Naso minor
TATGGGAAATGTAGGAGGTGTTTTTGGAGCTTAATCTACACTTGCGAACCTCTGCTACACCAACTTAGCAAGTCCCCCAAAACTATGGAAATTTATTACTAAATTGTAGAACACTCATTTTTTTAAGGTGATATTATTTCCATCTGATTTGGTATGCTATGATTCATAAGTATAGAACATATAAAAGGGAATGAAATGCCTCATAAAATGGAAGACTTAAGGGGCATGTTTAAACCCTTCACACACTGGTGTAAACACTCCTGTCCATTACTGTCTATTGTCTGGTGATTCCAGATAGTAACGGGAGTAACAGGTGGCACGCCTCCGTCCATTTAACAACAATGGTAAATGGACTGCACTTAAATGCTGCTTTTCTAGTCTACTGACCACTTGAAGCGCTTTACGCTGCAGGTCAACATTCACCTATTCACACACACATTCAAACACTAACGGCAGGCGTGTCCCCGCAAACCTGCTCATCGGGAAGAGACACAAGCTCATACATTGATGAAACAGCCATCAGGAGCAATTTCAGGCTCACTTTCTTCAACATGCAGAAAGAAGAAGGACGGGATAAATCCACCAACCTCCTGATAAGTAGATGACCCTGCTTTAACTCTGCCCCTAACCACTGGAGTTATAAAACAACAGTTAACCAGTACTACTTCTAAACCTGCCGTATATCTCTTCTTTGTTAATAGTTTATGACTGAGAGTAGGACTGGTCTTCTTTCTTGTACCTCAATGTGGGAACGGGACAATTTAAAAGAGACCTCCACTGATTTAGCCGTAGAACATTACTCACGTCACGATGGCAAGGTTTAGAGAGAAAGATCAAAATCACCGCCGCAGAACCAATAATATATTCTCTTTTTAATTTAATACAATACTCGTTCTCGTAAAAACCTGCTGCTAGATTTCCCACAATGCAATTTGACTACTGTAGGAGGTTTATGCATGTTTTGCTAGTAGCAGCTAATGCAGCCTTTAGCTTCTGGCCTCAATAATATTATGTTTTCTATTTAATTAAAACTGTTATGATAAACTGAATTATATAACACTGTGATACATAGTGGATACTGTGTATATAGTGTTAAGTAAAACCCGAACAAGATCCTGTTTGTGTGTCTGCATGAAATAATCACTGGTTTGAACTGGGTGAATCACATTTAGCAACACCAGCAGTGTGTGTGTGTGAGTGAGTGCCTCATTATGTGTTATGTTTGAATGTGTGTGTTTGTGTGTAGCTAGGAAACAGCTTGTTGTGGGACAGTGATACCTACACAGAGGAGACCATTAGGGGTCCGTCTTCAATTACTGAGGTGACTGAGTTCATTTACCAAACCATTTTTATTTGTGAGCTGTGAGCTGTGGAAGGTTCTGCTCTAACTAAACCGTAGGAGAAAGAACGAAGGCCGCAGTGTAATGAATAATCCATCAAAAAAAACCAAACAAACACCAAAAACACAGAGAGAGAGAGAGAGAGAGAGAGAGAGAGAGAGAGAGACACTCCAAAGAACCAAGCTCAACAGTAGATTTCAGAAAAACTGAAAGATCTTGATAGAACCATCAAGAACTATCACACTCCACAGTTTTCCCTCACCACAGAATTAGACCAGGGGGATAAACTGAAGGCTTTCCAGCCCAAAAAAGCCTGTGAACCTGACGACATCCTAAATGAGATGTTTAAATATACCAGCAGAAAATTATTCAGCCTGGTATTAAAAAGGTCATGTTATGCTATTTTTGGGGGGGTTCACATTTTAATTTTGGTTACTACTAGAGCAGGTTTACATGGTTTGATGCTCAAAAAACTCATCTGCTTTCTCATACAGCCGACTGCAGCAGCCCTGTTTAATTCCAGGATTTTTGCCTCTGTCTGAGACACTCTTTTTCAACTCCTGCCCCGCCTCCAAAGGCTTACTCTGCTCTGATTGGCCAGTTCAAACACACACTTTCCAGATGATCCTATAGAGAAGCAAAGCACAGTGTGACACAACAGTGGTCTGAGATTTAAAAAAAAAATAATGAGAATGGAACGCTCAGAGCCATTAGAAACAGCCCGCAGGGCTTACTGCTACATACTCTTCACTCATTATTTCATATTTTGGCACCATTTAAAACGGCAATCTGACTTTGTAACATCACTTATAGGTTGAAAGAGACAGAAAAGCAGAATATGATGCTTTACAGTGTGGGTAATTTACCTGAAAGTTGTAGTGAAGGGATGATCACACCCATCCTTAAAAGCTAAGACAAATTCGATCCAAACAACTATTCAATTCAATTCAATTCTCAATTAAAAAATGATAGACTTCCTCATCGAGCACAGTGTCTTAAGCAAAAGTCAGATTGGCTTCCTTCCAAATTATAGAACAGCTGACCACATTTTCACCCCACACACACTAAGTGATAAACATGTTGATCAACATAAATACAAAGGTCATGCATGCTTTGTTGATTTCCAAAAAGCTTTTGATTCAGTCTCGAGGGATTACTTTTGAAACAAATGCAAAGTGGAATTGGGGGAAGTAACTAAATGAATATATGAAAATAACAAATAGGCTGTGAAAACTGGAGATGAACACAGACTTTTTCCCACAGAGCAGAGGAGTGAGGTTGCAAGGCTGCAACCTCAGCCCCACCCTCTTTAATATTTGTATTAATGAACTGGCATTGTTGTTAGAACAACCTGGTCTCACTCCTCAACACAGAAATCAAGTGTCTGTTTAATGCAGATGACCTGGTCATATTGTCTCCTACTAAAAAAGGTCTTCAGCAGAGCCTGGACCTTCTTCATCAGTACTGTGAGACCGTCATGTTAACGTGACCAAGCATTTGAAATAGATGGGACCCAAACAGAACATACAAATAGCCATACTTACCTTGGTTTACAAATGAGTTCCAGAGGAAACTTCTACTCTGCTGTGAAAGAACTCAAGGAGAAGGCAAAAAGGGCACTCAATGCCAGCAAGAGTTCAGTTCAAATCCAAATTCCAATTAGGACAGGGCTCAAAATATTTAGATCAGCTATAGAAACTATTGCTTCGTATGGCAGTGAGGTATGGAGTCCCTCACTCCAACATGATTGGGCAACTGAATGTGACTGAAAACCTGTGTGCAAAGTTCTGCAAAAGTATCCATCAGGTACAATGAAAAACCCCGAAATTCTGGAGCCATATTAAAAACAGCGAGCCTGCCTTTTATCATGATGAAGTCCTCGTCTGCCAGGAGTTGAACACAGAAAGGAGTCCCCTCAGCCAACTTGTCCTGAGGGTGGCTGACCTTTCACCTTGTGACATCACAAACCCCGGCCAGCCTCGAGGCAGTTACACTGTTACTCAGAACGTCAGACCAAACCAAATTACAATTAAAGAAAAAGAAAAGGGGGAGAAGAAAGTGTGTGCAGCGTTGGCTGCTAAAAATGTCACTTCCTGCCACAACATAGGGGACGTGTAGGACATATATTATACACAAATAGACATTTATAAAACTGTCTGTTTCCCCAGAGAGAGAGAGAGAGAGAGAGAGAGAGAGAGAGAGAGAGAGAGGAGAGGGCCTCACATGGGAAAATGAACTGCAACCTCTTCAGGTGTTAATTAATTGAATTAGATGAATGTTCATGAAAGCTTTTATATTTCCTGTTTTGATCACTACACAGCAGACAGAGCGGAAAAAGAAAACAACAGTAAAGTGTGCTTCATTAGAAAAAAACAACAAGTAACAGATAAGCATTAAGTACAGCTGGGTTTCCAGCAGGAGCAATCGTACTCACAATTTTTAACTCTAATTGCAGTTATTAATAAATGGTCAGACTCATGCATATATTTATTGTGCGATGAAATGACATAAAAAAATCAAACAAGAGCCACTTGGTCCACAATAATTCCCAATTAACGGACACTAGATATTATTTATAATTTGGTATTATATATTGATCAGTTAGGCTCAAGAAACCGTTTAGTGAGCTAATTCACAATTTGCACACACTTGTCAACACACTTACATAACATATGGAGTATTCATTTTAACAAAGGTCCCTAATATCTTAAGGAAAGAACAGCATCCTCATTTGTATGATAATTTATGCAGCAAAGTGCTTCAGAGAATTTACTCCATGGTAATTTTTGGTCTGGAGTTACTGAATGTGTCAAAGCACCAAAACGAGTGGTGACACAAAGCGAAGTCTCGCACACGCACAATGTGAGACGGATAAACATAACGTGGCTTCTCTCCAGAGTGTGAAGGTTAAATAAAACATATGAGCTGACAGCTTTTACCATGGAGACCATCCAGAGGGGAGAGCGCTCATAGAGACGACACCTTCTCTCTCTTTATTTCTCTCTTTCTTCTCTCGGGAGAAGCTGTTTGGTATTTGGATAAAGGAGATTTTTCCCTCGCTCCTGTCAGGCTCCCACAGTGACGACGGGCTCCCAAAGCAGCATTCAACACTCACATGCTTGCTGCTGCCTTGCTGCACACAGAAGTCTGCAGCCGAGCAGTGCACACACACTTCATCCTGGCAGATTCATTTAGGAGCAGAGCAGCTAATTCAGACTAATCAAGTGTTTGTTAAGGCTGAACATTTATAGTCTCAGGGCTCAGTGAGGGGCTGCACGCTTCTGTGTAAGAATTCAGTTAGAGGAGTCAAGGTAATGATTTATACAACTCCACCTGAAGTGGAAAATTCATTCAGGTTCAAAATCAGAGTATAAAGACTTTTCTAATTGGTCTCCCTATTGTTCAGCCTCTTAAAACTACACTCAACTTTTGACATCTAAGGCTTTTTAAAAAGGAGAGGAGAGAGCGACAACACAGAAACATGAGATTTGTGTAACAAAACAACTGCTTCTACATAATGCTGCTTAATGATGTTCATATGCTGCTCACTATTTAATGCAGCTATCTGAAGAACAATAAAACAATAAGCCAGCGGGAGCTAAGCTCAGGGAGAAATCTGATGACGCAAACTCCAAACGACTGCTTTTCACCTCTGAGGCTCTGTTTACCTCTTCTTTATTTTCCATCGCAGACTGCACAGTAAATCTGATTCCGTCCAAGGAGCGAAAATGAGCCAAACTACGTCACAAATCTGCTCCAAGTTCATCAGCTGGATTTGAAAATGCTGTTGACAGAAAACTTCACTCCCCAGCTCTCCTTACTCTATGATCAATGGCAAAAAGATTAACAGGTGAGTGCAATGACTCGTAACTACGGAGTTCACACCCATAATGACACACCCACCACCCAGGCATCCATGCACTGTGCACGCACAAACTGCATAAATATCCAAAAACCTACATGTCTGGCTCCTGCACTATATTTAACCTACTTTTTTTTTAATAGCGCTTCTTTGTTTTCTGATGTTTTTCCTTTTGTATGTTTGATTTTACTTTGAGAGTGTAAGGTGTTGGGTGTTGCTGTTAAATTATTTTGGATTATAAAGACAGACTTCATAGAAAGTCTTACCACAATGGATGTGAATGTGCATCTACCATTGTAGAGCAGCCAATAGGAACACGCCCTCTCTGAGATGACCTGTGATTGGCCGACAAGTGTCCGACACAGTCTTCATTTTCTAAAGCCTGAATGCAGAGCCAAAGAGAGGTGCAGAAGTCTAGCGTTCTTTCAGACCACTTGAGTTACAACACTCTGAAAGGTTAACGTGGAATTTTTGCCCGATGACACCCAAAACAAACTGCCTGCCCCAGCTTTAGCTGAGAAACTGACAAAATAATCAGTGAGGAAGGTATGTTTTTGGTCTAAGTTCTTCACATTAAATAAATCATGCTAAAAAATATGTGTTACCAAAAATAATTTGAAACATGTACAAAAATGGAAAAGAAAAAAAAAGTACAATATGAATTGTATGGGAAACTCTCAAAAATGTTAGAAGAATTTAGATGATGCCATATTTCTTCTTCCTACTGTCAACTGGATTCCAATAAAAGCACTGCTTTAATTCAAGTTAAGGGCTCCAGATAGACAACCAGTGTCACTTATACAACCACGTGTAATCAAAAACCATCATTAACCATCAAATATTAAAGCAGCATAGCAGCAGCATAATCACATGTAACAACTGTTGTAATCGGAGTGACTCACAGTGCTTTGTTGAATAAGTAAGCTGACACAAAAGACCTCCCACAGCTGTTTGTCTCTACTCATAACGTCCTGTTTGAAACCTGAGGGAAGCATCTCAAGCTCACGACGGAGGAAGCATCTTTTGTCATTCCCGCTAACTGTGTGAATTTGTCCCACAAGATCTCTCAGCCCGCCGCCTCGAGCTTGCAAAAACAATATCCCATCCTGATAATGGGCCTGGCGGTGACACGGCAGACAGAACACACAGGCATCTCGGCACCCTGCAGAAACATTTTCCAATCACTGACAAATTAAAGAACAGCATGCTTATTGCTGTTTGAGGCAGTCGCACCGCGAAAACCGCAGGAAGTTTACAAGAAAAGCATCTGGTGAGAAACAGACAGTCAAAACCTCTCTGTGTTATACATCTGTCTCTTTCCTGAGCAGAGGCGCAGCACACATGTTGCTATTATCACCACCGCTAGGGAGCTATTAATCTGACTTTGCTGTAGCTTGTAACTTCAAATTTTGTGATTGTTTTTGTAAAAGTTTTAGAAAATTCTCCCACCACTGCAGCAAATGAAACCCTTAAAAAACAGGATAAAGCAGCTCAAAAAAAGTTGAGAGCAATAAAATATCTTAATGTTTTTACCTAAGACCTTGATATTGACTAGACCTGTAAGACAAATATGTAAGGCTGAAAAGACTGTGAGCTGCCCAAATCTTGATGGATGCAGAATGAGGTTCCTAAACTGAATTTTGTGTGAGACTGCATAGTGGATCACTGTCCTTATGCAAAGGGCAACTATTAAAGGACAAGATAGTTTGGACTGTAGGTGATTTGAACACAATCTAAGTTCACTTACACAGCAAATTTTGAGCCCAAAGTCTATTCAAATAGTTTTTCAAGATGCGTTGAAATTAAAAAAGGAAAAACAAACCTGCAGTTAACAGACACTGTATAAGTACACAAACTTTGAACAGTGGCTCCAACTGTTGACTTTGTTTCATTTTGCCCTGCGCAGTTTTGAATAATACCTGCAAGCCAACCAAAAGGGACCATATTCACTATTAATCATTAAAGACGAGCTGAAATGCCTGTTTCCAGAGCGTCCACTGCCGTGTTGTGACGTATTCGCTATTCAAACAATTAAACAACCAATGAACAGGTTGATAGGGGCGGGACATAAGTTGGAGGAATCTAATTGGAGCGTTGTTGGCAAGTTCAGCCAATGATTCTTTCAATAATTGCCTGAGTCACCGACGACATTAGAGACCCAGGAGATTTTTTTTAACTTGAAAGACAGAAGTGGCAGACTTTCCTATAAAAAATACAAAATAATTCATTTTTGGAAATTTTTTTGTGATACGTTTTCAAATTTGATTACAATAAGAGCAGGGATATGGACCATTGGATGCACTATACCAGAGTTACCTACTGTCACCCTGTCACCTTGGCGTGCTCACCAGAACAATAAGGTGTTGCGACATTCGCCAAGGTGACAAGCAGAGGGGAGATGGGAATGTCGGCTCAATTGCAAATGCAAATTTTGCGGTAGGGTTGTTTAGCTATGTTTGCTCCCATTGGCCGATTAGCTGATTGGCGGCGTGAGGTCCAGTTGCATCCTTCCAAATGTTGACTCTGCTTAAACTTCACTAACCTCCATGCTCAGCGCCACTGAGGGCCTAATCAGCTGCTTGCACTGAAATAAATAAGAGAGCTTACATTTTTGGCGCAGCGCCTGATTTGGTCTAAACAGGCCCAAAGTCACACCACATCATTTACAAGTCTGCAGACACGAAATCCTAGTTGATTTCAACATTTCAACACACCAAAAACTGTCATATTTAAGATTTTACATAGAAAAAAAGAAAGTTTTTCAACTGCCAAACTGAATAGTTGTGTTGCCATCTTACCGATTCAGTGCAAAGGCGTAGTGGAACTTCACATGTGGGTGAGCCACTGGGTCGAAGGTGGGAAGCTTCTCCAGAGTCTCCACCAGCTTCACGATGGACTCATAATCCTGGATGATAAACAAAGAACACATCTTGATCATTGCTAAGCATTGTGGGACTTTTGTCCATGTATCCTAGCAGCAACGTCCTCCAAACACACACTCCCACTTATCAAGGTATTGAGCTACTTTGAGGACACGGGGAGAGTTTCTGATGCCTCTTTATTCATTCTGTCGAGACTCAACAATATGCTCAACACCAAAAGCCTTCGATAATGAAATTGCCCCTTCATCACATTTTTTTGTCGTGCCTACACAGTCACCATACCCAAAGCCTGTTGAATAATTCAGCACGTCCTCAATGCTTGTTGTTCTAATGAATCATTCATGAGGCTGAGCGCTGCCTGTGGTGAAAGGGGGGAATCTGGACGGTGAGCGCCATCGCAGCACGGAGACTAAAGAGCGGGAAGAGCGGCAGATTCAAGAGGAGCAGACCAAAAGCTTTGCCTGGAGCTCTCTACAGGCGGTCTGCGGATGGCCTCTGTTTGAAGAGATGGCACTCGTAAAGGGATGACACTGACAGATTGATCCCGAGGCGGTGACCTCTCTCTGACTTGTACAGTAGATCTGTACAGTAGCTGTCTCTGGCAAGGTCAGGGACACGAGCTGCGCAAACTAATCATCTGCACTTAGTTGGCACTTTGTTTGAACTTAAGAGGGGCATCAGTGCAAAGCTGATCGTCTGATATACTCACATAGTTTTTCCTAGAGACTTTTGTGGAGGATGTGCTTTGTTGTGTATTTTTTCCACAAAGAAAAAAAAACAAAACCCCAAACTTTTTTCTAACTGGTTACAACTTCAATGTGATGATTTATTCCTTTCTCAGTTTGATCCTTTGACATCCTGGTCATCACATTAATCAGTGATGGAAATAACTGTTAGTTGCAGCCCTGTTGCTGTATTAAATTTATTGGGAGTTATGAACAACAATTTGACATGGAAGAGCAAGTTTGTTTGTGACGATTTCTCACAGTTTTTCCGTTACATGCACCTGCTGCTGTCAAACTGCATCTTTGAGGAAGCATTTGATAAAGAGGGTTAAGCAGCACAAAGGCAGTTTTCTTCCTGGCACAGCACAAGAAGACAGAGCCTTTCAATCAGAGACGATTAAAACTGTTGCATTTCTGGCAGATTTACACGTTGAAATGAGCGACCACAAATTGACTTTCTAACATTCCCGGTCTATTCAGTAAAAGAGGAGAAAGTAATACAGAACAGCACTTACTTTATCACAGGAAATTAACCAGCAACATCCAGTTGTCTCCGCCAATTATCCAATTTGTTTAATTACCCAAAGTCAGCACACTTAATTTGACAAATAGCAACAAAATGCTGATGCTGAGAGATGCAGTGCAGGTGTACCTGGATGTCCCTGTACGTGAGCAGCAGGTTGATGACGATGTCGACTGAAAGGCACTCCACGTTGTCCAGCCGCTGCTGGATGCGGTTCAGCTCGGCAGCCAGCTCAGTGCCGGTGTACAACTCCCGCGCCTTACGGATCTCATTCAGTATCGTCTCACGGAAATACTGGCTGTGAGAGAGAGAAATATATTTGATTTATAGTTTTATACAAATTTTTCGCTTTGTAAAGCCTGCAATTTATGATCCCTTCTCTGACTCAAGACACCTTTTTTATATCCAAGATTGCTCGTTTCCTGTCAACGTTTATCAATTTTGTTACTTCCACTAAAAAAAAACAATTAACAGCGTCAAGTCAAATTGTTTTACTGAGCAAAGTGTCTCCTTAAGGGGCAATTCTGACATGACTGGAGGTTTCATTAATTTCCTTTCATTCTCTGGTGAGACGAGCTACTTTCATCAATGCCTGTAATACTGCAAAGCACTTCCAGTAAAGCAGGGAATTTGAAACTGAGTTACATTAATTGTATTGTCCTTAATCAAGAATAACTCTACTCTCTGTTGTTCTGTAATACTGCGACTGACAGAAGCAGACACAATAGAAATAGAGTAGAATATCGAATTGAACAATAGAAATACTCTCTCTTTTGATGTACTCTTTCATATTCTCCAATAAACATAAAAGACCATTTATTGGATCTTCATTCACAAGTCAACATGTATTTCATCACACATTTTTACAGCTGTACTGAGCGGCTAACGTCCTTTTGAAGGTTTATGTTGCTGTTACACACATTGCCAACTAAGAGTTGATTTTTAACATTTGATCAATATTACCATCTTAAATATGTCCATATTACAGCTCATTGAAGTTTACTCAGAAATCTCTGAAGCTGGCAATGAGTACTTAGTGTTCATCTTTGTTTACTTGACCATAATTTCTGTATTTAATCATAATTTGGATGAGTTTAGGCCGCATTTTATTAGGCAAAGTTCTTTCTCTTGTGTTGGCTGATTGTCCTTAGACAACATTTGACAGTTTGTAGAATTATTCTTTCTTTCTTCATTATAAAAAACAGATTTTTTTAAACAAGTTTACGTTCCTTAGAAAACACTCTTCAAAAGACCACTGGTATTTAAACTCAGCATGAGAATCAAACTTCTCCAAAGATTTATTGATGCTGATGATCTGCAACAT
>JAQFJB010325030.1:0-10649 GCA_029874875.1 Naso minor
TGCTGCAGTTTCGGAGTGGCCAGCACCCACGACCCGGAGGCAATTACAGCGGTTTCTGGGGTTTGCCAATTTCTACCTGCGGTTCATCAAGAACTATAGCCGCCTGGCAGCTCCCCTCACCGCTCTGACCTCCACTCTGTTCCGTTGGACTGCAGAGGCAGAGACAGCCTTCCAAGATCTCAAGTGCCGTTTTACCTCTGCTCCCATTCTCACTCAAGTGGATCCCGAGCTTCAGTTTGTTGTAGAGGTGGATGCGTCAACAAACATTAGTATCCGTTCATGAAACCTAAAGTATTAATGAATATTAAAAATCCAACTGTGTTCAAATGCCAACATTAAAATCTGATTAAATCATTATTCACTACTTATGCTTTCATTTCAAAAGTCAAAATTGTAAGCTTTAGTGTACTTGAACACTGAACCCTGCAAAAAAGTTCTGATGCTGGCATGTATCACCAAGGAATGATTAAGTCACTAAAAATGTACTGTGATGTTATTGTGACCTCTCATGAAGCTGATTCGCTTTGTTCTCTCAATCATCTTGATTTGTTAAGCTAGTCACTAACCACAGTTGAAATCTCTCTGTCCTTTTTCTTTGTCAATCATCTGATCCTTAAATGACTCAATAGCACACACTAGGCACTGAATGATATGAAAATTTTATGCCACCATGACCCTGTCCAACATAATCTCGATACATGCATTCGCAAATAAAGGCTCATTAAATGCTGGTAGCCTCATCTCCCCATTTTTAGTTTGTAATCTGCAGTATTTCCACACATCAGATTTCACTTGTTTTTGTAGGGTTACAATGTGAAACCTGAGCCTTCAGCCATGGTGTCAGGCTTAGACAGTTCAAAATAAATCAGGAAACATGTACAGAACTGTGCGTCAGAGAGCTAGCAGCTTTATAGTCATTCATGTGAGAATATTTAAGATTATTTGGATTCACAATTATACCATAATAAAAATTCAGCACAATCAAAGTTGTTTTTTTGTGTGACCTGGGATTTTAAAAAAATAAAAGGAAAAGGAAAAAAAAGTATTATCCTGTCTCTCACCTGACTGTATATCTACCAGTCCGGTAGCCTTAATCTTTTACCAGATTTTCTACTGTGTCTCCTAGCAGTGGTATTTTAGTCATGTTACCTGTATAGGTCTTTGTGACTTTGAACTCTGCTAGCTTTTCAGACTTACTGCTGATCTGCTACCACCTTGATTTCTTTATGCAGACAGAGTAATCTGTTTTTACTACACTGACAGTTTGTCAAGTCTGTTTGTAGGTTCTGATCAAGACACCACATCATAAGCTTAATGAAAATTAATGAGCAGTACTGTGATAAATATCTTTAGAAATACGTGTTGGAAGTAGGAAAATCAATCAGGTGGGCCCTTAAACAAAAAGCAGGAGTATTTGTATATGTTAACTACAATGAACTTTCTTGATTAAAGCCAAATAACTCACCATCAGTACTGGAACTCCCATCTTCACGGCTCTTGTCAAGTATCTTGTCAGGGCAGAAGAGATCAGGACCTACATCTGAAAAACAAGAGCAAGCAGGGTGTAATACAGCATTGGAAAGGAAGACATGACGAAAACATGGAAGCGTATCTGCTACTATTATTAATACAACAGAGCAGTGGTTCCCAAAGTGGAGGCCACATAGTTATTACAAGGGGGTGTAGTGAGGCTACATGAGTAATGTGTGAGTCTGAAGCTCCAACAAAACATGGACAGGTTGTGACAAACCTCCCAGGTAAATGTAAAGCAGATGATAAATAAGATAAAACTTTCAGCTGTGCAGCAGCTATCTTCAGTCTAATTTATGTATCTATAACACTATTCTATAACCCTATTACACCCCTAACAAACCAGTGTATATCACACAAATTATCTGAGGCACACAATATGTTAATTTTGTGTTTGGGGCCTTGTGGAAAACACAGATGGCCGTCCCCATGTGACCAGGTCACAGCCATCAGCATCTATCTGTTCTGTTCTATTATCTACTAACGATGTGTCTGCTTTTAAAGGCTGCATTACAGTAACATGATGTTTTTTTATTTTAATTTATCAGACTGTTCGACCTAAGCTAATAGTTGTCTTCACCCACTTCAGTCATTAAATCCACATTACTGATGATTACTGACCAAAAATCTCATTGTGTTAATATTTTGGACAAATAGTCATCTCTACAGTTTTGCAGCAGTGTTGATTTTGAAGTATTTGGTTTAAAAAAATTGTGATATCTGATTTAGTTGCCCAGTCCTCATATTTATGAAGAGCTTTTGGGGAGAAATATGTGAGCATACAGTTTATCATAATACAGCCAAAAAATACCTTGATATAATTTAAAGGCCATGCCATCCACCCCCAGCTTAAAAAAAGTATTTGTTCCCTTGTGCATGTTTAAGGAGAAATGAAATGATGCAGGAATGCTTACTTTGACTGTTTTGAGCCTAAGTGCACTTTCAGTTGACACACAGTGCACACTGTCTGACATAGTATTTATCACACTTCCTGACTTCTAAAGAAGTTTACATAATAAACCCCATCCACACCTGGTAAACGGTCATAGAAAGCACATAATGATGGGTTTGAAGAGGAAAAGATTTAAAGAAAATAAAGCACTAAGTATTTACTATGATGGATAACTCATCTCAGCAGAGCTATAAATTGTGCTGATAGGATGAAATGAGGAGTATTAGACATACACTTCAGAGTAAAGCAGTGCACGACTTGTCAACTATCACTGATATCTTTATACTAAGTTCTACTACTGAAAATAACCAGCAGGGTCCTTTTGGTCAGAGGGCAAGAGTGTAATAAAACAGCCATAAACTTACCATCCTCATTGCAGGGGTCTGATCTCTTTCTGGGGGAGAACAAGTAAGGACATCCATCTAAAAACGAGCAAAGAATGTCATATGTGACACATCACACTGGAGTTTAGGAAATGATACTGAAAGCATGTAACTGTATCTGCAGATTATTAGCGTGGAGTTTACAAAGGTTTGATTTGAAATGTTAAAAAATGGACAACATACTTTAAAAAATAAATAAATAAAAAAAGAACATACCGTCATCCAACTCTCTGGCTCTTTTTCTTCCTTTTTTATGTGGGACAGTCTCAGAAGTTGATGAGGGATTTTCAACTGTGAAAGATAAAGGTCAAATATTAGTGCTTAAATCCTCAAGTCCAAGACTGCTGTTGATTAAAAGATTTTTATTTTTCCCAGATGTACTGATGCATGAGAAGAGCCTACTTCTCTCCTTCAGGTATAGTGGGAGCAACTGTTCACACTGCCTGGCCAGTAAAAAACAACTCAAGTGTGCTGAAATAATTACGTAGTCTATATTTAATCATTAGTTCTTTATATCAGGCTACAATATCATCTGATTTAATTCAGATTTATATTTCATATTTGGAAAATAAGTGTGGGATGGAAATGTTGGTAAGTCCACTCAAGGCCATCAACTGCAACAAAACTGCTATTTGTACTCAGTACACTCATTCAAAGAATATTTAGCCATTTATATAGATTTTTTTATGCAAATAGGGTGGCTGTTATGTTTACCATTTTAGGATACTGAGGAGAGCACTGACTTTTTAAGTCAGGACAAGGTTACAAAGATGGAGCTCCATACATACAACCCTAACTTAATCATTTTCATACAGTGTTCACTCACCCTCCATATCTGAGGTCGAATCCTCTCTGCAGGTGTTGAGTCTCTTTTCAGTAGAGAGGAGGTCAGAGCATCCTTCTGAAAAATAAAAATAAACAGCAAGTGTGACATTTTACTGTACATTGTTGAAAGAGAAGACAGAATGAAAGCAGCAACTGTATTTGCAAAGCAGAGTTTTATTGTTTTTATATACAGAAATTGAAAACAATTGTTCTGCCGTAAAGACCTTTATGGTGCCTCCAGTGTACAGTTTTTTGTTGACACTTGCACAGAGGAGTTTTTTTCAGTTCTTTGATTCATTATTAAGGTCATGATGGTACTGTACTGGACTGCAATTTAATCAGAGATGTTTCTAATGTTTTGTCCTCTTCCTGTATGTAAACATAGAGGAAAAGAGATTTCAAACATCTCAAAATACTGTCGCGCAACAAAATAGCAGCTTTACCTATCACCTCAATAAATAATAACTAACTGAACCTAAACATCTGTGACAACCGCAATAGATCTGAACATTATGACCTTCTTCTAGACAGATGTTATGGTAGGGTTGTTGTGCCCAATTATAAAACATATATGTAAACATATATAATATGTAACATATGTAACATATACTGTAAACCTACGTAAGGGAGTCACTGAGAACAGACGAGGACTGCAAGTAACGATCACTTTCACTATTCATTCAATTTCCCATTATTGTCTCCATGAATTTCTTTGTCTATAAAATGACTACGAGCAGTGAAAATGCTCATCATATTACAAAAATATTTACTTTTTAAATTGTATAAATCAGAGAAAGGCATCCTCACATTTAAGATGCTGGAACCAGTGAATACATTAAAAGACCAATCAATGAAATCAAAATAGTTGCAGATTAAATTATTATGTGCACCTCTAACACAGACATGTTCAAAATGAACAGAATCCTTGGACACATACGATCACCTTCCTCTCTCTCGAGGGTCCTTTTCTTCTGGGGACAACTGTCAGAAGTTGATGTGGGACTTTCACCTATGAAAGATGATAAAAGTCAAGTTTAGTACTAAGCAGAACCAAAAATTCCTTAAGTACAAAGACTACTGTTGAATAAATTAGCTCAATGATTTGGGTTGTTGTACTACTGCTGTATTAATACAATTTGTAATTCAAAGCCAGAAAAATTACACAAAACAATTCTTATTCATGCAAGCGTTTACTTTCCTCTTTGCAAATACATATGCACTTCTTAGTTGTTAGGACCTCTATTAGCTAATGTGATCATGTCAGCTATAGACTTTCTGAGGTACTGTGAAAATACTGTAAGTGATGAATATAAAACAGCAAGACAAAACTGTGTCAGTTGTAGTGCACACATACCACTAACAGAAAGATTGATGGTGTTGAGGTTCTTCCCCTTCAAGGTCCCAGTGCCTTGCTCCATTGCAAATAGAAGTTTACTAATCTTGGCAATTTGAAAGGTTTTGTCAGTCTGTCGGTAAAAGTCTCGATGAACTCTGATGTCATGCCCCATAAACCTTGCAACTTGTTCCAGCTCTTGTTCACTTAGATCCAGGAGTTTACAGAGAGTGGCTACCTGTTTTCTTAATTTAGTTGATCTCAGAAGCTCAGGATTTTCTGCTTTGCTTTCCTCTGCATATTTTCGCAGGCAGTCACATCCACGTATGTTTGTCATTGCACCAGGTCTTGCAAAGAGATAAGGGTTTTCAGCAGGTATGCCAGCTTCATCCCTTCTCTTAATCAACAAGTCAATTGACTCCTTCATTCGCTCCGTAAAGAAAACAGGTACCTTCCTGCCTCTTTTTCCTCGGACTTCTATACGAGTTAGAAGCTTGCTGAGCTCTTTCTCTAGCGGAGACAAGGTTTCATAAATGTCCTCGTTTATGGGATTTGTGTTTGCTGTCTGGTAGGTGTCAAGAGTCAAACGTGATGCTTCCCCTTCACGCCGCTTGTTGAAGATGATGACCTGTGCCAGAACGGTCTCATTCAACATCTTGTAGGCCATTAAACTTAGCTCTTTTGTCAGTTCCTCCTTTGCTTTATCTTCCACCATCCTCAGATGATCCCTTAGAGTAATCACATTTTTGGTCAGGGGGATGTCATCTTCCTTGTTCCATCTCTTTTCTTGTATTGTTTGATGAGCACTGACAGAAACATAGTTCTTCCAGTTTTTGTCCAAAAGTTCCAGGAATTTTTTTGCCTTTCTCTCAGCCAGGTCATCATCATTTATGAGTGTTTGTCCAATCAGGACCTCCACCGCTCCTTTGAGACAGAATCCAATTTTGACAGCAGTGGATGGTTTTCCATACTCATTTTTGCCTGGACTAAACTCTGTAGCCTTCTTTGCTACACTGATAACAAACTGAAACCTTGATGGTGCACACAAGTCTTCCAGAACCCTTACAGTCTTGTCCATATCTTTAGCAACCAACATGAATCGGCCAAGCTCCCTCATTCTCTGTGCAATGTACTGGTGTCTTGACTTCACACGCCCATGTTTTGCATACAGTGCTTCACCGTACCTGCAAATCAAATTATCTGTCCTGATGTGAAAGGACACGTCATCTTGTCGCATGTTATTAATGATCTTCTGACATCCAGTGGAGGAAGCAGCGATTGGAAGGAGGCGTGCAGCACGACTTTGTACTCTTGTTCTTTTATTTGTTTCAGTTTCTGTCATACAAGATTTTTTGCTTCCACATGAGGACTGATGTTTCCACAACTCCTTTTTGACAAACATCCCATAACAATATATGCAAGGCAAATAATCCTCAACCGAAGCCTTATTAGAAGGCTGCTTCCACGTCACGAGTTGTCCCTTGCCTTTTTCCAGGACTTTGGCATTGTGCTTGAAATCCCCTTTATTACGCAGCTGATCCAGAAGAACCTTTCTGTCTTTTGATCTTACTGGAAAGCTGAAGGCATATGCTACATCCTTGATCTCCATGTGTTTTCTCTCCAAATGCCTTGCTATCTTTGAGTGTGGCCACAGTAAAGACAGTAGTGCTTTTTGTCCCATGATCGTTTGCCATCCTCCCTTTTTGTGCAGGTTTTCACGGTCACAGTTTTCACTTTATCTTTGTTCATCTTTTCTTTATTTTTTTTTCTTTTGATGTAAGTTCTGGGGTTTTTGTGTTTTCTAATGTTGCACTTGCCTTTCTGTTGATCTTTGTCTTCTCTCGAATCTGTATCTGGACCTTCAAGAGCTTCATCATCCGATGATTCCTCAAATGATGAAGGTTTATCCAGGATTTTCACATCCTCATCACTAGATGATACTTCAGCCTGAGCTGGACTGTACTCTGGGTCTGATCCAGTCAGGTTAGAAAATTCAGATTCAGAGGCATCACTCTCCGACTCCTCATGGATATTGTCCGACTGCAAGCAAAAAGCACATATGTCAGAGAAAAAGTAGTCACATACATTATCAATTTTAAGTCTTTTAGTTTAACAATTTTACTCACTAATACTAGACTGGAAAGGGGTCACTTTCTGATAAAGTTTTGGTTTTTTGAACATTACAATCACTCATAAGGTTGCCATCCTCATGCATTTTTAATTAAGATGCATTTACTTTTTAAGTGTCTTTTGTAAATGTGTTTACATCTACAGGTAATCAAATTAGCCTTCATTCTTGATAGAGTTTTATTTGTCTTTAATACATACCCTTGAGAGCAATACTGATGCTGAGTGGATTATCCTGGTGAAGTAAACTGAATTTAATGTAGACTAATTAGTGCAGCTGAACTCTTCGAACAGAGTCCAATCATATTTCAGCAAGCCGTTCTATGCCATACACTTTCTCTCCATTTAACTTGCACTATAACTGTAAAAGGCTTCCTGCCTGATAGAGAGCCTGAATAATCAATCATTACATGTTTTGAAATTAAACTAAGTAAAGCAACAGACTATGACAGGTCACACGTGATTGTTTTTTTTGTTTTGTTTTTTTCACCTGTAAAGGGTAAGTATGGTAGTTTGCAAATCAACGCTCTGTATTTACATGTATTGGTGGATAAACACTTTGTACATAACAATTGTACTCCTTTAGACTGATTCCAGCTGGTAAAGTTATGTCCACTAGAACTGTTTTTCACTGATATGCTAGAGCTGTTATTTTAGCAGACTTCATTACAAAAACCTTTCCTACAGAGATGTGTATGTTATATAATAAATTTATTTTTTTAACCAGAAACACAATCACATTCAAAGAGAAGTTTCACTCTGAAAATCTTGTACTGTAAGTTGTAACAATTTTTCTTGATTCATGTACATTATGAGGATCTGTGCAATATCCAGCCATGACTTTGGAAATAAGTTCTTGCTGGCAGTTCCTCAAGGTAAGCTCCAGACTCCTCTTTCAAACTCTAACTCAGTTCCACCATCTTCTTCCTGCAACAACTCACATCTTAAAAGACCTTTTTTTAGTGAGATTTGTGTTTGTAGTTACAAAAGGGATCTTATTATTGAAGAAAATGTTCTGTAGAAATGATTTCTGTAATGTTGTCAGACACTTAGAAACATGACCTCAGCATGTCAGTGACCAAAATATTTAAATTTGATACAACTTTGATGGTCAATGTTGATCCAAATAACATTTCAACCATTTTGTGGCAACCAGCTGAGGAGATCTACTGGGCCAATTCAAAAACTGTTATGTATAAATTATTAGCTAATAAATGTAGTGTAGTTTCGTAGACCGGGCGCAGTCTAGGCGCGGCGCAGGTGTGCCGCGCCAACGGGGAGTGTCCAGGTGCATTTTGCAAGTTTCGTACACGGCGCAGTCCGGCGGAGCCCGGCGGAGCCCGGCGCAGGCACTCCTCCTGTCCCTCCTACCGGCGCAAGTGGGAAGGAGGGAGGAGAGAGGGAAGGATAGGATACCACTGTTACCCTCTTAAAATCTTGTACTGAAGCACTTGAAAAAATCTTTTAGTGCTTGAGACAGGGACAAGGACATAAAAATAATAAGAATAACAAAGGCCAATAACAAAGAGTGGTGGGTGAAGCATGTGACACCAGCATATGCACACACTAGGAAAAAGCCAAAAGAAAGAGGAGACAACAACAACAATAATAATAATAATAATAATAAATTGGCAATGATTAAATACATATGCATATGTCTTAAAAGTTGTTATTAGACGTCATAGAGTATGGAGGATGTAACTAAGTAAGGTAAAAGTCAATGTATGTAGGCTTGTGAGTGTGTGTGTGTGTGTGTGTGTGTGTGTGTGTAGTAATGAATGGAAACCATCCTTCCTTGGAAACTGTGATGCTGTCGTTATTGTGAACAGTGATTTTTTCCATTGATATATATTCTGATAGAAGGTTTTTCCACTGAATAATAGTTATTGAATTTTTTGATTTCCAGTATAAGAGAATCGTTTTCTTGGTGACAGAGCAACGAGCAAGCTATTTTTGTATTTGTTTGGGAGGTTTATTTCTGAGGTGTGTGCGAGGAGTTGGAGCTGTGGGGATGGAGGGATTCTGTAGTTCAGGACGGTGGAAAGTTTTTGTCTTACAGAGATCCAGAAAGAGTTTATGGGTTGACAAGCCCAAAGTGCATGACAATAATTATCTGTTATACCTGTTGTACATTGTGAGCAAATGTCTGTAGTTGCTAATCCCATTTTATACTGTGTGATATGTGTTCTGTGAATGGTTTTGTATTGGATTAGTTGAGAGTTTGTATTTGTTGTAATTCAGAAGATGTTTTTATTCATTTCTGTCCAGACATCGGTTGAAGGAGGGATGGTAAAATCATTGTTCCTGCTTGCTTTGGAGACTGTTACGTTGTGGACTTTTCAAAATAAGCATTTGTACAGTTTTGAGGTTAGTTTATTTAAATTTCTAAGTTCTAGTATATCACTGATTATTTTGGGAGTTTCCAATGGGTTGTAGGTTATGTTAACTTTAGTCTTGATTATGGATTTGAGTTGCAGATATTCCAAAAACTGATGTATTTTGATTCCGTATTTCTGTATCAGGTCCTTGAAATTTATAAATGGATTATTGTTTAAAAGGTGGTGTAGATGTGTGATACCTTTTGTGCCCATGTGTGATGATGCAGAGTGTTATTGTGGAGTTTGAAATCAGGGTTGTGCCAGATCGGTGTGTATTTGCAGGGTGCTGGAGTGGAATCAAGCATCAAAATGACTTTCCACCAGGCTGTCAGAGCTGTGGAGATTGTGACGTTTTTAAAGCAGGGATGTTGTTTGATAGTTGTATTTAAAAAAGGTAAATATGGCTATTAGAGGTCAATCCATGAGATCTTGTGGTTACTTTGATGGGTCCATTTGGTGATATGTTGTATTTGATGTGCAAGATAGTAAAACGAGTTTGGAGCGTCCAATCCACAAGTCCATTGAGATTTCGATTTTTGTAAAGTGGATAGTTAAATCTTAGGTTTTTTAATTTTTCCAGTAAAACTGTGTAATGAAAGGGTTGATGGCTGTGAACCAAGTTCATCCATCCCCTGAGATTATCTTCTACTGTTTTTACTAACGGAGTGTAGTTAAGATGACTCTGACAGCTTGGGGGAAATTTAATTTTAAAATAAACTTGCCCTTGAATTTCAGTTTTAATAGTAAAGGCCTAACCAGGGACAGGGGTTGCGAATTAGCCTTGGCTAGAAACCTGTATGTATGACATCTCTTTTGTATCTCATATGAAATAATGTTTAATGCATTTGTCCCTGCTCAATAAACGATATAAATAATTAAAAAATAAAAAAAATTCTATACCTAAATATCTGATGTGGCTGTAATCAATGGTAGACAACATGCACATTCAGGTTGGAGCTGATTCTGAGTCTTTATTGTTCTGCGCATGTGTGAGTACACAGCTATGGGAGCAAAGCGGGGACACAACAGACTGCAGATGACAATACATAATATCTCCCTTCTTTAACAAAAGAACAATTTAAGCACATTACCTTGAGTGGGGGGGGGGGGGGGGCCCCATT
>JAQFJB010325042.1:0-10647 GCA_029874875.1 Naso minor
TTAAACATTGGAAAATGGTTAACAGTTGAAAACATTAAATAGGGTAACTAGCAATCTGTAACCTAAGACATTTCCAAAGCAACCTTCCCAACCCTGTATTTGCATAAAACAGTTTCTTTTAACGATTAACAATTCATGGCAAAATGAACAGATGCTGTTAAGGATGTCTATGACTTATGTCGTCATAGATGATTTTATCCACACTACCCACTCCGACAAGATTTATTTGAAAATTTTCTACTCACCGATTGGGATGGAGGAGATCTGAGTGTAGATATCCAGCATGCGGTTGCCATCCGCATCCACCAAGTAGTTTCCTCGGCTCTCCTCATAGTTACAGAAAAAGTTGACAGCACCAACATTCTGGGGAGAGAAATGTTCTGTGTTAAACTGTGTTAACTCCAGACAAGGAGTTCACACATGAGCATAAAATGAAAATCAGGCTAAAAGTTACTGAGAAACCTTTTTTCAGGTCAGTTTGAATTCACACTCTGATGGGATCAATTTTAGGCCTGAAGATTTTCAATTTCATACAGCAGCAGAATGTGTCCAGATGATGATCATATGTATGATGATTATTCCTTGAAGAAGAAATGATGTGTGCTATATCACTAGCTCCTGAGACCTGAGGCACAGTTTTGTTTTAGCTAATGGGTGGGCAGGGACAGACTTTGGGGTTGTCCCTAAGGAAAGAGAAGAGTGAGGGAAACAAAACCGAAGCAGATAAACTGCTGTCCAGTTGTATCCATTTATTGATTTATGCAAAAACTACTTTACTTTTTTTTTCCTGAACATGGCATGTTGTGATTTAATAAATCTACCGAATCCTGATGTCTTAGGGAAAAACTCAAATAGACATTTTCTTGCAGAATATAAAAATAATGTCACAACAACACAAATTTTTGTCTTTTTAGACATTTAAAGCTGAGGCAGGCAGCCTGGAGCGGCTTGCAGTATAAGGGATACAGGCCGTTGCCTAGCGCACAAAATACCACAGGGGCGCTGGAACCCGTTTTTTTTCTTTCAAATAAACAAATGTGTCCTCCCTTGGCAAAAGCAGAATGTGTTGACTATTAAATTCAAATATTTTCGCAGGCAGCTCATCTGCTGTAAATACAGGTCCTTCAAGTCCAGCGCATGTTTTCTATCTCTTCCTCTCTTTGCAAAGCTGAATGGTCTTTCTGAGAACTGTCAACCTGTGATTCAAACGTTGACAACATTATGGAATTAAGAATGCCTGCTTTCACACGCCATATCACGCACTATTCAACACATAAAGGCTGTTTAGGTTTGCATTTGAGTTGACATTTAGAAATCAAGCTAGCTGTAGCATTAAGACTCATTAAGAAGAAATTCCACTGCATCCTCCACTCCCTGTTTTTGCTTTGGCTTGCGCTTATTTCCTTTGTTGACAACGACTGCAGGGAAAGGAGGAGGATGTGCTGAAGGTGCAGTCATAGGATGAAATTAGTGTAATTGTCTGAAAATACTCTGTGACGGTCTGAATACAAAGCATACAGAGCCACAGAGCCACAGAGAGGAGCACAAGTTTACTGTTCTTTCAGACGACCTGAATTACAAAATCCTGAGAGCTTATTATGGAATTTTAGAATGACGACACCAAAATAAACTGCCTACCCCAACTTTAATGATTAAGACATCATTTCTTTCTATGGATTGCTGACAGACATGGTAGACTTTGCATGTGCAAAACATTTGTAAAACATGGTTCTGCAAATACACGCACACACAAACATGCACGCACACACACACCCACACACACACACACATCATTTGTGTAAAAACAGGCCCCCGATGGGCCACAGATAACTACATAAGTGCTGCTTACACAGTAAGAGTGGACAGTGCCGCTGTATGTGGAACATCATTTATGCTCCAGGGTTTATTTAAGTAGTTCACTGAGTGAACATAATGGGAGATTCCATCTGGCCACACACACACAGAGGCAATGTTACAGTCATTATTCTGCTCAACACAAATCAAGCTGGGCAGAGAGAAACTACAGTGAGATTTGATTTGCAATAAAAATTCTAAAATAAATTCCACGGCAGCATTTTTTTAAACACTCTTGGAGACACATCATTGTTTGCACACACACACACACACACACACACTCAGTCTCAGCTCACCTGGATGTCTCCCAATTGTTTCATCAGCTCCTACAGATTGAAAACAAAAAAAGTTAGTTACACTCAGTTGTGCCTGAGGAAGATACAGAGTAGACGAATGTGTTTGTTTGTGTGTGTTTCTGTGTTTGTTACTTGGGTTCGGGGGCCTGGGATTGACGTTTTCATGGAGGGTCCATCATAGTCATACTCTAACTGGGTCTTTGTTGCTGCCTTGCTGACATATCTGCATGCTGATAGAGGAAACACGGAAAACAATCATAAATAAATAAATATAGCAGGTCAAACTTTATTCATCCTGATGGAAACTGTTGAAGAAATTATAGTACAAATTAGATGCAAGTATAGAAAAAAATCCCTCCTGAGAAGAGGGAGGAGGCACCCAGGAAGCTCAGTTGGTAGAGCGGGTGCCCCATGTACAGAAGTTGTGTCCTCACTGCAGTTGCCACGGGTTTGATTCCACCCTGTGGCCATTGTTGTACGTCATTTCCTCCCTCTCTCCCCTATTTCCTGCCCAACCTTCTGTTGTTCTGTCAATAACAGCCCAAAAAGCCCAGAAATATCATTAAAAAATAATTAAATAAACTGATAACTGAAAAACTGTTGACAGTGAAGTTTACCCCTGACCTTTTAGGTAGAAAACATCATCCGTTCAACATTTTATCCTGATGGAAATTTGTGTGAAATTTTGTCATAATTAGGGTACAATTTCTTCAGCTAAGGAGAAATAAATGTGTTGTTGTTGTTTAGAGTGACCACTGACCACCAAATTCTAAGGATGTTTTAGCCAAACTTGAAAAAATTCCCTTCGCCTGTTCCTGATATATTTCCATTCACGAGAATGGGACATACAGGCGTACAGACAGACAGACAAGCTTGGAGACACAGTAATATACAGTTCAGTACAGTGTGTCCAGTGCTCATCACCTGGCAGGGTGTTTACGAACCATTGTAAAACAGTTTCTTTTTCCATTTATTTAAATGAGGGGAGACTCTTTGTTCCTGTTATTCATCTTTACCCAAAGCGGAAACTCCTCTAGCTTGGACTTTGATCTTTTGGCTCGTTGTCAGACCATTTGACACTCAACAGCAAAAGTTAACTGCAGACATTAGTGACAAGACTGGCAGCCACCACACACACGGTTTATATAAAACTGTGGTTAATAGTTTCCCTTTCAAGGTTTTATGACTTAGCTGAAGTTGCATTAGGAACTCCATTTAGGGGGCTTGTTGATAGTAGAAAGTAAATCGAGTTACTTGACCACCTGATTTTAAAAAATAACAACAGAAAACCAAGTAGTGAAGGCACTAGTCTAGCAGTCGACTGTATCTTCCTCTACATTAAGAGGTTTGGGAGACTGCCTTTCAATTAAAAAAATTATCATGATATTGATGAACAACAATGTTCAGGGAGCCCTGCTGGTAAAAAGTTACAAAGGCTCCAAGTACTCTGGGACTGTTGCTCACAATGTTTAGTCATATTTAGATCTGACTACTGTAACAGTTATCTCTGGCTTCCTGGCTACAGATTGCCTAGAAAGCTGACACATGCCATTGGGATCAACACAAGCATCTCTGAAAACCTCCAGAGAATTGTTTCACATTAAACCAGGACTGAAAACACCACCCGAGAGTCAGGCTGAGAATTTTTAATCAATCATTTAATACCGACTTTAATACCGACTTGTAGCGTTGGGGGTTGTAAAAATCTCTCTAGTCAAATACCAGAACAGACCAGCGTACCAGTCGTTCACCACTAGGTGTCGCACGACACTCAGCCAACTGCAGTGTCAAACAAAGTGTTTGTATTGCGACAGCCAATCAGCGTTGAGAGTCTCCCAACATCCCGGACGTCCTGACATTAAGACATGATGATCTAAACAACTGTTGTTGTGTGTGAATACCACGGAGCAGCACAACACGTCTTTATAGTGTCACACCACAGGATTATGTTATGAACACAGACACAGCGTTATTAAGTTTTCCAACATTTCTGGGACTTCCACAAGTGATACAGTGCAGAAATGATGATTACATCAGCCGTAGTTAATGACAGAAAATCCCCCTTCCACCTGACGCTAATAACTAAGCTAACGTCCCGACTGTAGCTGTGTGTCTTGAAACATGGAGCTGTGCGACACATTAACAGACCTCTGGTTTATTTTATGAACACAGACACAATGTTGTTAAGTTTCGCAACGTTTCTGGAACTTCCACAATTGATACAGTGCAGAAATTTAGATTATATCTGTCGTAATTACTGAAAGTCTCTTTCCGTCTGATGCTACTAGCTAATGCTAACAGCTATGTGTCTTGAAAACATTACACAGAGCTGTGCAGCTCGAGCTCTTAACTGAATGGCACACACGGTCTGGCTGCCATTCATTTTCATTTACAGCCTAATCAAACATCATATTATGTCAATAATGTTGTCTTGTTGCTTGTTGTTGATGCAATATGAATTAGATTTATGCACGCTGTCACGCCGTAAGGTTCTGGTACATGTTGCTGCTGCTGCTGATGTGCAATAGGTTGTGTTTTGCACGGATATGCGCTTCTGTATACATGTGGATTGTATTTGTTTCAGTTGTTGTGTTTATAGATTCTTCTCTGAGGCAGAGATGTGAGTGTAGTCCAAGACAAAGTTCCCCATGGGGTCAATTTAGTGTATCATATCGTATCATATGGTACGAACTGTATCAAATCTTATTGTATTATATCATATGCTTACAATTTGCCAGGATCTCATATAAATGTCGGTTTAGCTGATTTGCATTAAATTCAGCTGGTTTAAGCCTGTACATCAGACCAGACCGGTAAAACCAGAAACCAACCCAAACAACCGTAAAACTAAAAAATGCAGGAAGTTGCGCAGTAGCTGCTGTGCAGCTTTGGATGCACATCATGATGTTGCAAACCCTCTGTGGATGATCGAGGACCTTTTCCTGGAGAGCACTGAATTGAAAAAGAGCCCAGTTCCCCTTGTTACTACAGTGGGAAAGTTTGATATTTTTGTAATGTCACACAGTGGGAATAAAACAAGTCTTAGCAATAAAACCCTCACCATTCTGTAATTTGAAAGAATAAATGCAAGAACCTCAACCTAATATCTGATTGAAGCTGCTGTAAATAAGTTAAGCGGTGGAATTTGGCCTGGTGAAAAGAACAGTCATCATCTCTTAAAGATCTTTTATCACCGTTAAGTAGGTAACTTCCAGGGATACTAGACTGGAGTCAAGTCCATTCTCACTGATAGTTGATAGGGTTGCAGCCAGAATGGTTGGTTGTGAAAGAATCATCCAAGCATTATATAGTGCTTTTCTGGTCTTTAGACAACTCAGAGTTCTTGACAATACACATCAGCATTCTGAAGCACTATAAAGGCAGCTGGTTTCCTTAGAAAGTGCCAACCTGCTCATCAGAAATACGTAAACACTCATCCACGGAACAGCCACTGAGAGCAATCTGGGGTTCCGTTTCTTGCCCCGGGACACTTTGTCATGCAGACTGGAGGGGCTGAGGATTAAAACAACAAACACTGAGAAGCAGACAACCTGTTGAGCCACAGCCAGGTTTTGATTCATATTATCACGCTGTTGATGATGGAAAAATGTCCACCAACATTAAAATAACTTTTATAATTCTCGTGAAGATAAACTAAAGTCACCCAAACAAACCGACTTATTGATGATTGACAGGAGAGAGGACCTTTGAGACCCCACCGAGTTACAGCCTCTGAGAAACATGTATGATAACCATGTCCAGATAAGGACAGTCAAACATTTACATTGATTAGAGAATGCTGAAACACTACAGAAACTACCTCAGAAACATGGTTTATTGTTTTATGTCTGAGGCCATCCGAAGTATTATATGACTTAATACTTATTGACGACATTTGAGTGAAATTGGCCAATAATGACAAACATGCTCACTGGGAAATAAAACATGTGGTGCTGATGTAGCAGGTCTGGGAGCTGCATTTAAGCAAAGAATGTCACTTTTTCTTTTTTACATTTGTTGTTCAAAATCTGAATTTGGTAGTATTTATTGTTGATGTTTTTACTTGCTTACCTTTAACACAAATATTTTAAGATGAACTTTGCAATTAAAAATGGAAACAAAAAGCTTAACAGCCTGTTTCTAAGTAAATATTTAGTGAAACTTGTAAAACAGCTGAAAGAGCAAAAAAGACAAAAAGCTTTTGCCAAGTGAAGAAAACTCCTTGAGCATAAGGATGCACACAGTTCCATGGACATTTCTAGGTTAAAGCAGCATGCCTTTAATAAGTGAAAAACAACGAACTGACATGATTTCAAAGAATTTGATTTCATTGGAAGATTGTTTAATTTACCTGGAGCACTGAGCCACAGGTTCTTCGGCAGGGAGAGAGCAACACGACGGCTGATCAAGGAGGAAGCCATGACAAAACTGTCGCCAGACAAGAAGAGGTGCAACAGAGAGGCAGCAACTGCCCTCAGGAGCTAATTTCACCAAGTCACCTGTGGGCAGAAAAACAGAGAGGGAGGGAGAGAGAGACAGACAGGGAGTAGGAATTACTTATAATTAACCTTTGAGGAAGAGGAAGCCAATGAGCTGTTCACAAACTGAAGAGGATTTTGTATTATTTAAAGTTGCAAACAAGTTATTTTAATTTCTTTGTCTGACCGGTGTTGTCACAATAATAAGTTCAGTGTATTCACGAGTTCAGTTTTCCAGAACTGTGACTGAACTAGGAGAATAGCAAACACAAACTGGAATCATCCGGAAATCTCACATGTTCCAGTGTGTGGAGTCCTGCAGCTGCGGAACATTTGTGATCAGTTTAAAAATGGAGATTTTCTGATGATTCTAGTCTAGAGTATCTAGTCTCCAGTGCCTCCACATCATGACACACATATGACTTTTTGCTACTGTGGTAATATGGTTATGATAGTATAGTATATTATAGTATTGTTACTGATATATTTCTGTGTAAATTTTTCTTACATATGTGTCAATATCTTAGTTTCGATTTTTAAACTAGTCTCCTTTTGGGAGAGGTGAGAGTTAAAAAGCTGAGACAAAAGAAGAGAGACAGAGGTCTCTAATATACTGGCACTATACTTTAATATAACAGGCTGTCTGCTGGGTTGTCAGCCATCTCAACTATTGACATTATGATCATGATCACAGTTTAACAGAAGGTGATCTGTTTTCAGTTCATCCGTCAGACCGTTTACATCCAGCTGCTGACTCAAATCTAAGGAGGCTCATTGGCTCCACAGTGTATTAAGTTTAAGTAGCTTATTTGACCAACTCCATTAAGGACAATTGTATTAACTGTTTGTAATGTTGATAGATTCTGAGGAGGTACTCTGCCTACGTTACATTGGGTAATAACACTGAGCTCCACCCAACTACCTGACCCTAAAGAACCCTTTTCTCTTGGCAATTTCCAAGGGGTTTATTTTGGAGGCCCATGGTAACCCTTTCATTCCAGGAATACTTTATAAAGTGCAAGTTTTGAAAGGAAAAAAACTCCTTCTAGGCTCATATTTGAGGAAACCTAACTGTGATTTCATGCTAAACAAAGCTTAAGTTGATTAATCACAAATAAAGAGCTATTAACTTCTATTGATGATATTTGTTCCATGGCCACATGACAGGTTTTCTTTTTTTTTAATTTAACTGTAGTTAGTAATAAGAGAAAAGACAGTTGGGTGGAAAAAGCAGCACGGCACAGTAATGTGCATATAGCAAGTAAAAAAAAAAAAAAAAAAACTTTAGCCAGTATGTTCACATCCAACGCGAAGCAAATTTTTTGTGCACCAGAGTTACATACAGAGTCAACGCAAACACATGAACAAACAACTTGCACAGTGCAACACAAATGATGTGACGGTGACGTGAACCGGGCAAATTCATGCCTTCCAACCGGTGTGACCAATTCACCAACGCTGTGTCACGAAAGCCAATTAGCTCGGAGTTTGCCTCGACATCCCGATTTCACTGATGGCCAAACATTGAATCAGACACGGTAAACAAAAAAAAATGGCAGGCTGTGTGTATTGACATTGCTTGCGTGAGTTATTCGCATACACTTAAGCGACTCTGTGGTCAAAGTAGCACGAGTAATGCAGGGCAAACATTTTCTGATTGGCTGGCTTCGGCCTAATCAACATCAGCACCTTTGTTACATGCATTTTTGCGACACCTGGTATTCATACATTTGAGACCTCACCATGGAGACGAAACTTGGGTCGTCGGCATCGACCCAGGTACCAAACTTTATTTTGAGAAAACAGGAAAAAGGTCGCAGGAAGTTGAGTAGTGCGGATGGGAGTGACTCCTTGTGGCTGCTGGCAAGAAATGCTCTCTGAGAGGGAGCACTGTCATGTTGGCGAGCCCAGTTGCTATCGAGCCACAGTTCAGGTAATTCGTGCAGAATTTTCTTTCTCAGAGGCCCCAGCATGTTGCTGTAGTGCTCAGCTTTAACAGTCTGTCGCTGGGGAAAGAATTTACAATGGATGACGACTGGAAGCTCCCAACCCGATGTACCTTCTTTGTTCTTGAAGACTGCTGGTCCTTCTTGTGAAGACCTCGAACTAACAACTTTAAAAGACTAAAAAAATAGTTTGATATTTAGTCAAATACCAGACTGGATCGGTGCACCAGACTTTCACCACTAGGTGTCACACGTCACTCAACCAACTAAACTGAATGACACAAAGTGTTGTGGTGTCACGACAGCCAGTCAGCTTTGAGATTTTCACTGACGTCCGTACACTGAATCGCACATGGCGATCAATAATCTGTCGCTGTGTGTGAACACCATGGAGCTGTACAACACAACTTTGTAAACCGCAAGATTATGTTACGAACACAGACACAGTATTGTTAAGTCTTCAAACTTTTCTGGAACCTCCACAACTGATACAGTGCCGAAATTGTCATTAAGTCGGCTGTAGTTAACGACAGAAAACCCTCTCCCTCCTGACGCTGATAGCTAAGCTTAAGTTTGTGAGTCCTGATAACGTTGCACAGAGCTGTGCAGCCTGAGCTCTAAACTGAACAGCGCACACGGTCTGTCATTCAGTTTTGTTTAAAGCCAAATCAAATGTCATACTATGTTAGTCATGTTGTCTTGTTGCTTGTTGTTAATACAACTTATGTTGCATCAACAACAACAGTTAGATTTATGAGCGCCGTTGTGCCGTAAGGTGTTGGTAAATGTTGCTGCTGATGACTGCTTTCAATTTGCCAGGATCTCACAAATGCTGGTTTGGTTGATTTGCAAACCATTAAACCAGTTAAAGCCCGAACACCCGACCTGATGAACTGAAAACTGGCCCAAGCCTAGTAAACAGTCTTGTGACCTATTTAAAGTTCAAATGAAGTCTGTAGCTGAAAGTGTGCAGCAATAGTAACATCTGAAAATGAATTTGAAGAGATCTTTCATTTTCTGACGTTTAAAATGTTTAAAAATAGCTTAATATTCTAATAAGCAAAGAAAAAAGTGAAAGAAGGTGTTTTAAATGCATCTTTAAACCAAGAACATTGTGATATTTCATTGGTTTCTCTAGCTGAAAAAATGCAGGAGCTGCATGAAACAATTAACAAAAGAAGTATCAAGAACTACAATAACAATATTGTGGATGCTGACTTAGCATTTACACTAATAAGAATATTTCTCCGGTAACGGATCAGGAAAGTCTTATCTAATCGTCTCTTATCTTAAATATAAATGATAACAATAATGTGACTGTGCTTTGTACAACCAGCACCCTAACTACTGGTTTGTGGATTTTGAAAATGTATGTATTGATTTTGTTGACAGCTATGTCAATATCAATTGATGATAGAAGAAACAATGAAAGAGGAAACGAGCAGAGAGAGCCAAAGAAAGGCTCGGTACTCCGCTCTTTCATCTTCTAGCTCTTATGCAACACAGGCTGCAAGAACAGGAAAATTCTAGCTATCTGCTTTCAGACAGCAAGGGGAACCCTGGCCCTTCACACACACACACACACACACACACGCACGCGCGCACACACACACGCGCGCACAAACACGCATGCATGCACATAAGCACACAGCCAGTTTCTTGGCAACCCCTCGTCAACTGGATGAAACTGGTTTGGAGTGTGAGAGTTACACAAGATTGCACCCTCATATGGTCAGGAGGGGTGGGGTGGGTTATATGAGGGGTGTGTATAATACAGTGATGGAGGACGGCTTAAAGAACGGAGCCAGTTTGAACTGGGATGAGCTGGAATCTGAATACAAAGGAAGTGCAACAGCAATAATGCCTAGTGAAGTACTTCAGCTGGGAGTCTGACATCGAGGTGGACTTCTGATGCTGTGTTGAGGGCTTATCAGCCTTCGTAATGCCTTTATGGTTCTTATGCCTTTATGTAGTGTGACTTCAGAACTACATGAAATGACTATAAATGAACAGGCAGAGGATCAGGAAGTATGTCCACTGACCTTAATCTTTACTAGAAACAAATTTTTGTTT
>JAQFJB010325050.1:0-10646 GCA_029874875.1 Naso minor
TCTTCACTTACCCAAAGTTCTGAATCGACTGCAGCCGTGTCCTCTTGCCTTTCTCATCATAGGAAAACATCAGAATGAGTTTGTTACTGTACTCAGATCTGTTTAAACAACACAAGACAGCACTGAAAAGACGCTTGCTACTGGCTACGTCACGACTCAAAGACCAGATAACTTGATACGCAAAGTCCTTAGGGTTACCCCTACCCCTAACTTTAACCCTTTTCATGTAGGAACGATAAATGACAATTCAGTATTTATTAATGCTTAACTAATGCCTAAAAGTGTGTAGTTATTCTATGTTGTTATGAAATAAGATTCTTGTTGCATGTTACATTCATGACTGTTTGTTTTTTGTTTTTTTTTTACAGGTGAGGCAGGTCCTGAAAGGAAACCATAATCATGCTTAAGTAAAGCTCAGAAACACTGTCAGTCAGACAGTCAGGTTTATCAAATATATTTGCCAGAACGAGGCAGATTCTGGTTGTTTCAGTGAAACAGTTGTTCATTACCATGTAATGCCCTATGAAAAACTTTTAAATTGTATTTTTTTTCTTTGTTTAAAGCATTAAGCTACAATATAAAGCGTGACATTCAGTTAGCAAACATGCTCTGTTAATCGACATTTTTTGATTTCTGCTGATAAATACTTTTAATCTTGTGGATGGTTTCTTTGACGGGATTTCACGGCTAAGTCTTATGGAAGTATAAAAATCATTGTAAAAAAGAAATTGCATGCATTTTTTAAAATTTCCAATACAATAGTTTATATGGAAAGCATTCCAACTATGGGGTGTCAATGATAACTGATAATAAATAAATAATATGTTTAACAGTTCATTTTATCTTTCTGTTCTCGCTTTGACATTTAGCAGTAATTTAGCCAACCACATAAAACTTACAAATTAAGTGTAACTGATTGAAACAAAAAAGTTAGAGTAATATTATTGCAAATTTTAAAGGTCACAATAATCAGTCGAGGGTCAAGTCTGCTTTTTGTGAAAAGAGGAAACAGGGGAAAGACTGAGTCATGCACAGCGAACAGGCAGCAAGCAGAGCCAGTGATTCATGGTCAACACCACCTGCTGAACAAAAAGCCTCTAATTTAGTGTATGACAGATGCATTAAACGGTTTGTGTAATTTTGATTCAGAAACAACAGTGTTTACTTTTAATCGGACATATTTGCAGATGTAGATTTGTATTTCAGCAATGAGCATCCTGTTCTTCATAACCTCTGAGATTCAAAAATGAAACGCTGATATAGTGGTAATGGTGCACACATGATAGTATTATACAACTAATACAGGGCCACCTATATAAAAAAATCAGTTTCTTTCCTTTTTTTACTTTGTCTACGGCTGTAATGAACCTTAACGCTGACTGCTATCCTCATGAAAAAGAAAATATTCTGAATGGTAATTAGGCTACGTTTCTGTTGGCTTTTGTATACAGTTATGTCAAATACTTTCTTTATGCCTCCCTAAACTCCATTTTAAGTATAATTTACTTGTTAAATAAGAGACAAATACAATAAACATACAATAAACAGTTAAAGATGTCTTTTTTTTGCAGATGTCACAATAAAGTTGTAACTGTGAATTCTTTGGGCTACAAATCATGTAGTGAAAATTTAATTTCATGGCAGCCATTGTCTACAGCCATCCAAACTGTCCAGAGTGCACATAATATTATCCACTGGCTCTTGTCACCTTTCATACAGGCTGCATGTGCAGGAGGGCAGAGGTCCAGCTCCTGTTATGTGATGCTGTGATGACTTGGTGCTGAGCTCCAGTCGTTGAGGGAGTTATTGACTTTTGCATTATTTATTTAATCACTGGTTCAGTTGTAAACCCTGATGAGTCATATTGAGCTCCTGGGCATCATCGTCTTCTCCAGCACGCTCCAGTGTGAACAAAAAACATATTTCATCCGAATCGACAGGGTCCGGCGTGGGCAGCACTCCTTCCTGCTCAGGATGCTGAGTCCCGACTGAAGGAACATTCACATGCAACCTCACAGCCCTCGGTCAGCCACGTCTCTGCCTCCTCTTGATCCAAACACAAGCTCTGACATGCTGTCTGAGCTGCCGTCAGCCAACATCCATCAACAAACTGCTGCATGACAGCGGGTCAGACAAAACGGCGAGGCGAGGTGTCGTGTCCACAGCACAACCAGCTGCAGAGAGCAGAAACATGCTGCTTCTTCCTTTACTTCACATCACTATGACTTATGCTGCTGCCATTATGAACTTGATTATTGCCCGTGCAGGATTTTTGTTTAACACTTTACTTAAAGCGTGCATCTATAATGCATTATGAACACACTTATAATGCTTTATAAAGCGCTTATAGAGCTGTACAATCATAGTTATTATAACCACCTATAATGCATTATAAATGTGTTCATAATGTGCTCTGGTCATAATGTCTTATAATGCATTATAGGGATAAGCCTCATAGAAAGTGTTACCATTTTTTGATAAGCTACTGTAACGTCCCAGCTTAGTTAGAGCCCACCCCAAAGCACCAAGGGTCGAAACCACAAGTGACAAATAGATGGGATGCAAACCTAGAACTGCTTGTAACACAGGCAGCTGCTGTACATTATCCATTCAGCTAAGGTGCCAGGCCTGTTAGCAAACAGACATGTGGCTGTTTTTTGATGTGTTACAGTCGTCCCGTCCTACAAGAAATGTGTCCGAGTGCGCCAGCAGCAAGGCTCAAATGGGGGAACTTCTGCAACCAGAGAGATGCCACCACAGAGAGATCCCACCGTTGGTACCAATGTAGCGTCCAAGCTTGGTCAGAGCCCACTCCGAAGAGCCAAGGTACAAGAGCACAAGTGCTGAGTAGACTGGGATGCGCACCAAGAACCTTTTGTAACACTGGCAGCTGCATTATCCATTCAGCCACAAGGCCAGGCCTGCTAGCAGGCAGACAAAAGTCTAATCTGAAACTTTTCTCCCTGTTCAAGCCCACTGACTACTGATATTAATTTCATGCATGTTCTCCACGATACACATCCATGTTTTACATCTAAAAAACATGGTAAAGTTGAATTACAAAGTTATCAGGCTGATTACAGTTTTCCAACAGCTGCTTGCGCAATAGGACCACTCTTCCTTAAAATCTGGCGTGGTTGATAAATCAAGCCCATGCAAACAGGTTTGTTTGGACCACGATGGATTCTGGCCTCGGCAATGCAAATTAACATTTAGGAATACCTCTGGGTGCTGTGAATGTTTCCATGGCGACTGCAGATGGATCACTTTGAAAGGACGGTGAAAATGCAGGATTGATTTTCACCCTGAGCACAAAGAGTTGCATAGCATTATGCGGAGAAGTCTGTGAAGAAATGCAGTGAAAGAGAGAATTATTAAAAGGCATCTTCAGGCTAACAATAACTTCAACCTCATTATTTTTTCTCTGTGGAATTCAACATAACAATGGTCTCTGAAGAGCAGCCTTTCTACTGCTGATTGTCAGCAAAAAAATTACTGCTCAGTGCAGACCATTAATTCAGGGATTTAGAGCTCATCAGCTGTTTGTCAAGAAGTTTTTGTTTTGATTTCATTCCGTTTAACATCATTTAAACATTAATAAGGAACGTGTGATATGACAGGATCCCTCTATGCTTCAGTTTTAGAAAGCTTTTATCTGTTATATCCGGTGGGGATTAATTGTCCACAGAGAAGACAGAATATTCTACAGTTCACCGGCAACCTGCAGTGATGCTGAAAAACAGCCTCATTCTTGGCAAGCGATTGAACAGCTTCTGTAATAAAAATGTGACTAAAATTCCAACAGATTCATTAAGTTCAGGATTCAATATATCCAGAAGAATGGCATGTTCTCAACTCAATCAATTTGAGCAGACTGCCTTCTCAATGACGCCGTCGCTGATGTGTAAACACAAGCGGTCAATACTTCACTGGTCGCCTCTCAATGCTGAAGATTAATCACAGCAACAACTTTGCATCATACTTGTGTGTTTCTAAATTTTACTCTGGAAGTATTTATGATGCACCTGTTGCATTTTACCCAGGTCAGTAGTGTTTTTGTATATTGCTTTAAGCTGCTACAGGTCAGGGAGGCAAGATTCTTGCTCATTTTTGTATGTGAATGTGATTGAGATGCAACAAATGAACTGAATCTGAAAGTAACTTGTAACTTTAAAAATGCAGATATAAAAAGAAATACCTCAAAATTACCTAGGTAGCCACCACTGCCCAGCGTTTTTCTGACTTTACATAAATCAGTTTTGCTCTTAGCAGCCAGTTTAGTTAAAACAACAATTAGTATGCACAGCAGAGCAGGTAATTAATATGCTCAGTATGAGGAAGAGTGTGTCATTCACCTCTGGCCTGGGTCTTCACCACTGGGAAGCATTTCGATCATTTTCTCCACAGCTAGCACAGAAATTAAAGGTTTTTATAGTTTTCAAGATTCAAGATTTCAGAGTTATTTCCTGTCACTC
Source organism: Naso minor (assembly GCA_029874875.1). Taxonomy (NCBI): domain Eukaryota; kingdom Metazoa; phylum Chordata; class Actinopteri; order Acanthuriformes; family Acanthuridae; genus Naso; species Naso minor. The sequence continues at coordinate 4,476 of JAQFJB010325050.1, forward strand.
TGGTTGTACACACAGTACACTTGTGTGAAGATTCTTGGACTGGGAAGCTCTATTTACAAAACAGTTATAGACCCATAAAAACAGCATAAGAATAAGCCTTATGAAAGACAATATGCATAAATAGCAATGCATAAACAGAGGTGTTAAAGCGGTGATGGATAAATAATAATAGTGCAAATGCAAAAGAGCACAATTTCAATTGTATGTGTGTGTAATTGTGAGTGTGCACAAATACACATATTATTTATTTAGGGTCAACAGCACCATTCTGACTCTGAATTTGTTGCTGGCATTTCATCTCTCCACATTGTGTCTGCAGAAGTCAATGAATTGTTACCATAAATCCTCTCGAGTCCAGTCATGATTTTTAACTTCATTCTTTCTGACAATGCACCACTTTCAATGGCTTTCCCCCACAAAAAAAAATTAAAAAGAGTCATGAGTCATGGAAGTCTTTGTTAAGCTTTAAGTAACTTACTGCATTCACACACCTGCATTCAGCTGTGTGGGAAGCTTCGATTGGATGAGTCACTGCTCATTCATTCCTCTAGAGTTAAGAAATGTGACACCTTTGTAATGGTCAACAATACGTCTGTCAGGGATTTTGACTGACATTTCTTCACTGAAAGAGATGACATCGAGAGAAATATGAGAGCGGAGAAAGATGACACGATTTAAAAGCTAAAATAATGTGAGAGTTATTATTCAGTTACTGTAACTACAGATAACACTGGTTCCTAACATATCATTAATACAATCAAAAAGTATTTTCATAAGGAAATACACTGGATTAAGTTGTTTTGTCTGCAGATTATGGCTACAAAATGTTGTCCCTGCTGACAAGGTAATAGTGTATTAAAATTAATATGATACAGAAACAATCAGTACCAGTGTTCATAGCATTCTGCCTGAGATTAGTGAGAAAATTAGGAAATTATGTTCATATGTGAAAGACTGGTCATTTTTTCATTTTATATATTTCTAAAATGTTCTTAGAGATGCTACTCAAACTGCCTACTAATGAGAAATTTGTTCAAACCTTACCTTCAGTTGTAAAATTATTGAAAAACCTCCTTTTTACTTTGGCTTTCACATAAAAAAGGTAATTTAATTCATATTCTCTGTATGACTTGAGGCTAAATGCCAGCGTGCAGATGAGTATCATGTAAAATGTTTTATAGTGTTAACCTTCCAGCTTAAGGATTTTAGGAGGCTGACATTTGTAATAAGCACCAAGTACTCAATACAGCCGAGGCTGATGGGAATGTCATTCATTTCAGGACAATTTGATCATAAGGCAAATTATTGGACCAATTATATATTTGCTTTAATGATGGCTTTTCGTGGAGAACAGGAAATCACCCAAGTTTTTACAATTCATTCAAAGGGAGCGTTAAATGAGGGCAATAATTAGTTTTATTGTCAACCAGTGTTTCTTTTGATGGACTAAAGCAGCACACTAACCTTTGTTTAGCCGTATAAGCCACTAGTATGACTTAAAACTGTCGCAAGTCATTCATTTTGTACTTGTTTTATTGTTATTATAGTGGTCAAATACAAATACCAAATAGAAAAAGCAGTTTTAGCAATGCTGAGTCAGAGGAATGTCTGATGAGAAAAGAAAAATAAACAGTTCATGATTCAGCCTCATCACCTGACTCATCGTAGTAGCAAGATATGGAAATGGTTTGATTGCAGATTGAAAAGGAAACAGTAATATACTGGTAAATTTAACCATGCAGCCACCTAAACACATGTGGCCTGGTTGTCATGGAAACCAATGCAAATGTTGTCATGTCTGCACTTAATGTTGAGCATGGTAAATTTGTCTCAGGATGTTCTTCCACTAAAGTTGTTTTCCAACCTCCTTTTGTAGTTTGAAAGACAATAACAAAAAACAAAAACGCATGAAAGGCCGAGCGGAGCCTCTGTATGCAGTCATCTCCTTCAAACAGCTTTTTGTCTTTCTCTGCATCCCCTGAAGGTGCCTGAGTATGAAAATATTTTAACATTTCTGCTTTTTGGGAATACAACTTTTTTGACAGTTTAGAGGTATTTGACTTAATGATATTAAAGAAAAACTGCACTTTTGGGCAAATTTAGCCTTTTCATCCAATATCCCTATGTAGGACAAAGACATATATGCCTTTCCCTTCTCCGTGCATTCAGTAGGTCACTTGATACCCGCCCTGTGCCAGCAGTTTTGCACATTCAGTGGAAGTAATAGGGAGACGCTTTTATCGCCATCTAAAACCATTTAAAAGGATCAAGGATGTGCTACTGAATAAGGTCCAAACAAACCTGGATCTGCTCCAGTTTGCTTATAGGTCTAGCAGAGGGGTGGACGATGCAACAGGTAGTCTTTTAAATATGAATTTAACTCACCTGGAGGGCGCCAAATCTTTTGTGCAACTACAACCTCACATCTTAGCAGAACAGCCACAGAATCATTGCAACATAGACGCCGAGCTGATATGTTAGCTGATGGATTTTTTAATTACAAGGTCACAGCAGGGAGCCTATCTGCTGTTTTTGTAGCGTAAGGTGGTTTGATGTATGAGTGCAACCCCTGGACATGATGCTAGTATGTTGCAGAGACTTACCCCCAATCCAGCCTTTGATGCTGAATACCAAGCAGGGAGGCATTAGGGAACCATTTTTAAAGTCTTTGTTATGACTCAGCAGGGGATCGAACGACGGATACTAACCACAAGGCCATTGAGCTGGTTGGGTGGGATAAATGGCACTTTATCTGGCGTCTTGCTCTCCTCTACAGAGTCCCCCCCAAGGGTGTGTTTCTCCCCATTTTTATTTGTTTTATACACCAATGAGTGTCAAAGCCATCGTGCCGGGCGTCATATCATGAAGTTTGCTGATGACTCAGTAATCGTGTCACTCTTGAACAATGATGACCCGGATCATGGCCCAGGCGTGGCTGACTTTATTAAATGGTGCAAGTCGTCCTTTCTCACCATCAGTATCTCCAAAACCCAAAACAAAGGAGATGGCGATAGATTTTAGGAAAAATCCTTCTGCCTTGTCTCCTGTGGTCATTGACAACCAGGCTGTCGAGGTCACTGACAACTATAAATATCTTGACCCCACTATTGATAACTGATGACTTTCATGTGGATGGAGTCTGCAAGAAAGCTCACCAGCGCATGTATTTTTATCATAAACTTTGTGGTTTTAATGTTGACCAGTATACTGCAACATACTGGTCAAGTATGCTGCAAAAGTGCATATCACTGTGTGATCTTCCTCATCTCTACAAGGTGAGGTCCTTCAGAAAAGCCCAGTCATTTCTGGCTGACCTGAGTCATCCTCTCCACAGTGAGTTTTCTCTGCTTCCATCAGGTTGCAGATATTTAAAGCCAAAGTGCAGGACTAACAGACTGAAGAACTCATTTGTCTCTGCTATCATCGTTTTTTTAAATGACTCTACGTAATGTCTTGCACTACATAACACTGAATGTTGATTGTATTTTTCATTACCTCTGCTGGCTGCACAAAAGTTGATCCAATGGGGGATGATAAAGATTTCTTGAGTCTTGAGTCTTGAAAAATCTCCAACAGTGTCCATCTACATGTTGTGACCGTGCATATTCACTAGAGACGTTGTCAATGAGGGAGCAAATACAGAGGAACTAGTTGTTAGGGCATGGTGACACCAATCTCGGAACCCATCGGCTGCATTCGCCATCTGACTTCCGGTAGACGGCGATACAGCCTCTGGGGACATGCCCCATTATTCTTGGGCTTCCATTGGAGGAGGCGAATTTCCGTTTCAAATTTCCCTCTCCGCGTGCTGCTCGCTGTTTACAGTCCGACACAAGAATGTAGTTGGAGTTGAGAGACCACATCTACCAGCGGATCTTTTCACAAGTAGCCAGTTTACACGCCGTTAACAGTTAACAGTCCGCTGTTAATTAAGCGGACTACAAAAGACTACATCCGGAAACCAGGGCTTACCTTGCCTACGGACTCTGTCTGTTTATAGAGACTATGGTGACACAGCTCCTTAGTAGTTCTGGTTATGCTCTGAAAATGACCAAATTAATATTATTTCATTGCCTGGTGAATGTGCAAGTCATCCTCATCACCTCACGTAGTGAGGTAATGCTCACATGTGAATGGAGCATGTTGGAGATTTTTGATGTGTTTTAGAGGCTTTAGACGACAGTAAAGGTGTCTCCCCATTACATCCATTGAACGTGCAAAACTGCTCGTATGGGACGGGGAGCCTATCTAGCGACCTGCTGAATGCACATAGGAGGAAAGGCATCTATTTTCTTGTCTTAAATCAGGATTTTGGATAAACAGGCTACATTCTGAAAAAAGGGTGTTTTCCTTTAACTCGTGATCACCATTTGGCAGTCAGAAATGGAAGACCTGATCAACGGACAACAGCAACCGCTGGTGATACAGGTTTATTGGTGTGCAAACTGTAGTACAGATTTTTTTTTATCTCAGTCTGTAGTGGCATACACACAAACAAAGATTGTCTGGCATTATGGACAATTCAGCACACTCGGACTGCTCACTGACATAAATGATCATCAGGAGAAGGAAGCATTCATTATCCTAAGAGGCACCACTTCAAACAAAACATCATCAAACAACAGATGAGCAACAATCATGGAGCTATGATCAAATGATCGCTTCTGCATAATTGACAGACTGAAAGAAAAAAGAACAAACTTAGTAAAGTTGAGGGAATTGTGCGCGATGCAAGATCCCCTTTTGTTTGATTTTGATTTTAAAACCTGCCCCTTTATCACCTGAGAAAAGGCTGTGCCTAACCCTTTATATTTTAATCCAGATATTACTTATTGATTCACTGTTGTATAAATCATAACTTCTACGCCTCAGAGCTGCTTTCCCTGGCAGCTTTGTCAGACATCTGCAGCCGCTGAGAACACTGTGAACCCACAGATGGCTCAGAAACCACTGAAGGACGGCCTTGGATTCAGACAGAATCCATAATGTACCTAAAGCTCGATTTACACCGAGCCTCAGCTGTTCACTTGAAAAATAATAAAAAACCTGGTTCATTATTAAAAACAGAAAAACTTAACTGAAAAAAACCACTGCCTGCTTTATTGCTGACATAAAATATTCTCATGTGTTACGCATAGAAGGAAGTGTGCACGCAGCATGAATCACAATGATTGGATCATTCATAGATGTATGCCTTGTAATGTCCAAGATCCAAATCCCTTTTTGCCAAGTCTAACTACATAGCAATTTACTATAGAAAGTCAAAGCCTTGGCTTACAGGTCCCGTTTGTGGGATTTAGCGCCATCTATTGCCATCCTGAAGCCCTCAGCCAGTGGGTGTGGCTGTTAATGGAGAGGTTGGTGGTTTGAGCCCACCCACGGACGATGGTTAGTGATGCTTAGAATGTACACGGGCTTGTGGGACTATTGTCAAGCTGAAGTCCATTGGTCTTTAATGCTGCCAAAACTCATACTTTTTTCCACTTGTGGAGGTAAAATATTTGACCTTGCTGTCGTTGTCATTGATTCAGTGGAAAAAACCAAAACAAAAACTTGTCAATAAGCTCTTTTGATTTCCCTAAAAGGCCCTCATGAATCAAATTGAAAAAGCAGACATTAATGGCACCGTTACTTAGCTGGTCACAGTGCCTTGCTAGTAAACTTGATCCCGGGTACGAGTCCCTGCAGTGCTTACCTTGTGTTGCTCCATTTCCGGAGGACAGACTTGTTTTGTCAATGCAGCTTCAAGCAATGTGCAATCTCGTTCAAAGAAATACCTTAATTAAATCTAATGCATGTGGCTTTTGAGCATTATGGAACCAAGTTTGGGCGAAAAGTCTAAACAATGTTTTCAACACTTGTGAAAGTATGTCTCTGTGGCAAAACTGGCCAGTTGTTTGACTGTGAATGAGAGGGAAAGCGCTGGTTTTTCATCTGCCACTTGTCATTCTGGAGTGAAAGTCAGGTCTCTGTGGCGCAATCGGCCAGCAGCTAATTGGAATTTGGATATTTCTCTTCAGAACACACGACATGCCTTGAAAATAATCTAGCCTGTGATACAAATTTGACCCCTGACTGACCCTGACTGGCTTCTTTTTGATCGTTGTGCAGGGTTAAAGCAGATGCTTCCTTGTGTCCTTGGGCTTGTTGAATTATGAATCTGCTAAAACG
>JAQFJB010325054.1:0-10645 GCA_029874875.1 Naso minor
TTCAGTGAGATAAGCAGTTGGTAGCGCAACATTTTCCAGTCAGGTGTCATTTACCACAGCAGAAGAAGACAGAGCAATGTCATGACGTAATTAAAAGGCGCAAGGAAACAAATGCAAACAGAAAGGAAAAAAGACGAAGGAAAACGCTGCATTAAGTCAAGCAAGTCAAGACACGTCGACATTTCCTCATCGGTCCACACATACCTTATGTTTCTGTCTGCCGCTGCCACCATTGCTTTTCCGGTATAGAGGACTACTGTCGCCTGAGTGGTGTTCAAGTCACGCAATTTCTAAATCTCATCCTTTATTCGCTAAATCTGCTTCCATTGCACTTATTCGCTTTTACCCTTAGTCAATACCCAACGTTTCCACCTCCCTCAAGCTTAAAAACATTTTTGCAATATTTCGGGATTTTTTCAAATTTTCTGTGTTTCCATTCAGGCATTTTTATGTGCAAATTGAAAATGTGCATAAAATCAGGCTGGTGGAAACCCAGCTGATTAAGGTGGCTTCCTCTTGATGCAGAGAGATGATGTGAGCTCACAAAGTTCCCTAGCGGTATTACTGGCTTCTGCGATAATCTTGATCTCTTGAACTCATGACCGGATGGCAAATTTGAATAAATGTCAACTCATCCTTTCATAGTCCTGGCTCCTGATCAAAGACAAAGCGTCAGAGATGGAGCTTTACTGGAGGAAATCAAACTCGCTAGCTTTCTTTGCATTTTTTATCTTGTACATATTTTTCTTGCCAGCAATAAACATGCACACACGTGCGAATACACCCCTCAACACAACCCTGCTGACACAAAAACACACAACCAGCTATTCAGCGGTGAGGTCATCACTGTCTGAGTCAGGCCTTACAGAGAAGCAGACAGCACTCATGGAGATTACTGGGGCCGCATGACTGACTAACCACACACACACACAAGCACTGACACACACACACGCAAAGGGCTTCCTCCTCTTCGTGTTCGTAGAAGATGTTTCTCAACAGGATTACCGTGAACAACAGACGCACATGTCGTAGCTGCCGGGAGGTGGGGAACTCCTGATGTAGTGTGACTGAATGACACGCTGTTTTGAGGCGTTTGCTAAAGAGCGGCTGCGCCCTGACTCTGTCTCCAGAGAATTGTTACAAGATAAGTGAAGTTTTGCAGGAGTTGCGGGGCTTGTTTGTTGGTTGGATTCACAGCAGAGCTTTTGACAAGGTTGAAGAAAGGAGTGCCTGTGGCGTTTCTGCAGGGCAGATGCAGGATAAATGAACGAGGGGGCATTTACACAATGGAAGCCCTTGTGTCTGCAAGCCCTCACAGGCACTTTTCTGCATCTGCAGCAGATCATTCGTATGTCTGCACTGACATCTTTATCAGTCTGTCAGTGAATGCGCCACGGCGGGAAATGACTAGAGGTGATGACCCTCTCATGTCTCTGAAAAAGCCCTCAGGCACCAGCTGAGTGTTTTATTCCTAGCAGCAGTTAGTCTTATATTTGGCCTAACTTCAGTTTGACCTGAGCTTTGTAAAATGTCAAAACCGACTGAGGCTTTTAAAGGAAAGTCATTATTTTCTTCATGTCTAAAGGCTGACTTTTGAGATGGAGTGCAATTGTAGGAGTGAACATAAACACATTGAGTTTTACACTCGAATCAGTTGAATTGTGACTGTATAGCTGTATCATACTTCTTACTACCATTCAGAGCAACACATCACCAGTGGACAGGTTCTCACAGCACTGGGGCCTGACAGATAAAATCGTTTGCCAAAATTATGGGCTGATACTGGCCTTATGCAGACATATCGGTATGGAAGAATATGTTCTCTGATCTGTAACAGTATTTAAAAACAATTTAATGTCGGAAAAAATGCTTGGACTAGTGATTTAAAATGGTGTAATTGCATAGTGTAACCAGCTGAGGATGGTCCATCAATTCATAACAATTAGTGAAGTGTTTACTGTTGAGTGCACTGGCATTTGGAATAGGCAGCGTTTTCGCTGGTATTATTCAGGCATGGCGGTCTTTGTCGCCACGCCAATATAAATTGGAAAAAAATGAAATGAAACAGCATGTTTTAAGAGAGTCCAGCTTTGGTGAAGCCTGCCCCACCCCCGCTCAGTGCAGTGTCTTCATTCATTGGTTAAGAAAGACAATAAGCAAAGATGAGCTTACTGGAGTATTTTCCAAGAAAAAGAAAGTCAGACAAGGTAGGTAGACAGAGCAGGCATTTAGTGAGCCAGATGTACTGCCACAAATACAGTCGTAGTTCCAACAGTACATGTACCACGTGTGTAACATTTACACAGCTTGTGCAGTGTTTACACACTTCCTGTGTAAAACGCTCGTTAACGTTAGCGTTCGTCGTTCCGACAGCAGATGTAATGTAAGATTCTGACAATCGGAATGAGCCTGCTGATCGGAGCATTTCCCCTCCCGTTCAGACAAGCGTTCACCGTCCCAACCAGAGTTGACTCAATCACAACCACATTTGCGACCTGACCTGACAATGTTGGGCACAGCTGCATCGATGATAAAAATCATTTGGCATGGTGGCCTTTACACTTGTCACACTTGATTGCACTGCTCTGATTAACTTCAGTCTTTCATTAAAAGTGCGTTCACCTGCCTCCTCCTCACGAGCCTGTGCGGTTGAGTCCATTTAATCTACGTAAACAAACAGGCATGGCTAGCTTACAGCCATGTGGCTGTTCCCTTCTACATACAAAGGTGCAGTTACACTGTGGGTGTACTGACTTAGCCCATTAAAAAACATCCGAATTACTGTCACTGAAAAATAATTACATGAATTCATATAACTTGTTTACCGTAATAGACAGAGAGGGACCTAGGCTCTCTATATAAAGATATATACACGCACACACACACACATACATATATATTGACAGGTAACCCATATCCCCCCAACCCACACACCCACACATGCTGCTCCCACACCAACACTCTTGTTAAACAGGAAGCACTGAATAAGGGCTGTTAAAATGTAAGATATCCTGTCTCCATTATATATCTTTGTCACAAGTATCTGATAACCACATTCGGATATTGGAATTTTCTTGCTCCCTGATATCGGTAATGGCATTGACCCCAAAAATCCCACATCAGTTGTGCCCTTGTTTCCATGCTCTTGATTTTCGTTTACAGAACAGAGTACTTCCATACAATCTCTAAAAAATACAGTATGTTTAAATGGAGCAGTGCGTTCGTTCAAGCAGAGCTCTGGAATGATGTTTGCACTGGCTGACTGGCACCAGCTGCTTCATTCATGCTTTACCCCTCAGTGGCTCATTCATCAGATGCTTGGCTACCAGCTGACGAAAAACGCCCAGTCATACTCCTGACCTACTGCTCTTGTCCCCCCCGCCCTTAGGAGCAGAAGTCAGAAGTATGATCAAAGTATCCAGTTTAAGGATTTACCGACTGGAATTCCCACATTAACCAACTCTAGAAGAGCTCTACGGAAAGGGAAGACACAGACTATGGTTCAGGTTTAAGAATGAAAAGATGCAACCAAAAATCTCGCAAAGTATCATGGGGAATAAGGAGGATAGTTATTGTGTAAAATGGTCGCATTGGGAGATCCCAAGGTTAAATACCATGTGTTTGCTATGGCTGGGAAACGAATGCCTACAAATGTAAGTTGAACTGAATTTTTATTTTTAAACTGCCAGTAAACTGAATTGCAACTGGAGTGCAAAACATTTCTGTTTCCTACCACTTTCTTCATAAAAACATTGAAAAATTCTTTGCCACAGCAGCCCCCTCCTATCTCATCATAGTTCCTGCTGTTTTTGCTGCTCAACAAACACCTTCTGCACACCTCAGAGGACTGCTGAGGCTTCTCTCTGGAGGGAAGAACTCATTTGTGCGTCCTTAGCGAAGGGCAGGAGCGCAGTGCTGCTGAGCTACAGAGAAACCTGCCGGTTAAGCTCCCAGCTCAGTCTCTGAGCAGCCTCATCTGAGCACACCAGCAGAGAAAAGATAGAGGAAAATAAGGAAGGGCAGAGTAAGAATGACTAAGCACAAATTGCACAAGCACTTTTGCCATTTTGTGAGGTTTTGGACCAATTAGAGCCGGCTTTCTGGATGTTTAGTTAATGCTGCATCTGTGATGGGAAGATAAGGCAGAGGTAAAGCAGGACAGCCAGGTTGATTAGGAGACTGTCAGCCTTCATATTCAAATACTATCTAGGGATTTCGTGATGCAACAGCCATGTTGGAGATCCTCTGCCTTAAATTGCTTTCTCAGCTGCAAAGTAATTTAACTTTGGTGATTCTTTGACTGAAAACTGAACATTTTATTATTCGTATGTCTGACCAGGTTTTTTCCTAGATAATGTCACCTTGTTTGTCATGGCAAACCATGTCAGCTAGCCATCATGTCCATTTGTTACACTTTATTATTAAGGTCGGGCTGAACTGAAAAATGCATTTTTAACCTTTTTCCATCATAGTGTGCATCTATTTCAAAATGTATGCCAAAAAAAAAATAATTGACTTTGCTTTCTTCTATCAGAGTCTATCACTTTTTGTCTTTGTCTGAGAAAATCTGCCATATGACTATGCAGAGAAGAATCAACCAATTTTCAGCAGATCACATCACGACATCTACCTTTCAATCAATTCATATTTCAGGCAGCAGAGCAGACAAGATAGATTCAAATGCTAGACAGCGACAGTCGGACAGCGACATACAGACACAGATTTAGGTAGACACAGACAGATAGGGAGACAGACAGATTCTGAGAGAGACAGATAGATTTGGAGTAACATTAGAGGTAAAGTCCCCAGTATGGTAGGTAGTTGGTTAGCTTCACTAACAGCAGGATGGTGAATTAATGTGTGTTTGGGTGTTAGTCAATCAAATTCCTCCCAGAGATCCCAAGAAATGAAAAATGCACTTTCCCAGTTTTAATAGTGTGCCTGTGTGTTAAATCTTCATGTATCTCATGTTATATGCCAAATATATATTGAAAAAATAATTTCCGAGTATTTTTACATCAAAATCTGGTCTTTTCTCTCATCGTAAAATGTTTTTAGTTTTTGGATAACTCATCCTTTTTGATGACTCATCCTTTTTTCACTGTATCAGTTGTGGAGGTCCCAGAAACATTGGAAAACTTAACGTCGTGTCTGTGTTCATGAAATCACCCGGAGTGGGTTAAGGTTAAAACACAGAGCTGTTGGAGAGGGGCACAACTTAAGACTCACAGCCGTTAGCACTAGCAAGTACTGTCAGGAGGAGAGGAGTTTTCAATTATTTACTATGGTAGATAGAACAAAATTTCTGCACTGTATCAGTTGTGGAAGTCCCAGAAACATTGGAAATCTTAATGATGTTGTGTCTGTGTTCACAACATAATCTACATGATATATATGATGGTGTATATTAAATCGTTGCTTCCTGTTGTTTTAATTGCCACGTTCATTGTTTGGATGTCAGCCCGAGCAGAGGGTGGGCATAGCACACATTCAGCTCTATTGGCTACTGTGAACGTCAAGCAATATGTACGACAAGTACCTTCCTAAAGGCCTGTTTTTGCCAGAAAAATGTCAATATGCAGAAGCAAATCTTAGTCTCACTTCTATTGAGTAATCTTTCAACAATCTCCATCTACTCCTCAGTTCCGAGAAGACCAAGTGTATGGTTTTCGACTGGAAGTACAACACTGTCAGTCCGCCCAAGATCTCCTGTGCCGACAGCTCAGAATTGAAGTTTGTCTCTGCTCACAAATACCTTGGTCTCTGGCTGGATTCATCCCTCTCCTTCACCACTCACATCAATCACCTCCAGACCAAAGTCAAAGCCCGACTGGGCTTCTTGTACCACAGTAAAGCTTCCTTCACGCATTCTGCCAAACATACCCTTGTCAAAATTACCTGAAAATGATGGCATCAAAGTGCACCCTCGGGAAACTTGATAAACTCCATCACTCTGGCATCCGCTTTGCCACTGGAGCTCCCTTTAGCACTCACCACTGTGACCTCTATAAACTGGCGGGCTGGTCATCCCTTCACACCAGAAGACGTCACCTCTGGCTTCAGTTTCTTTACAAGTCCATACTTGGAAAAGCACCTCTCTGCCTCACTTACCTTCTGCACTTCGCTAGCAGAAGGTAAGTGAGGTAGAGACCATCCCCAAACCATCCTCAAAGCCCACACTGTCTTTGGACACAATGCCCTTCATTTCGCTGTAGCGCTTGATTGGAACACCTTGCAAAACACACTCAAACTTACAGTTCTCGTACCTCTTGCTACCTTCAAACATAAATTACAGCAGACTGTAGCTGACAGCTGCACCTGTTGAGTATCCTCCCCACCATCCCTGGTCTGCTGTATTGTTGATTTACCCAAGTTTTGATTGTCCTGTTCTCTGTTGACTTTGTGCAGGCCTATTGCATATAATTATATACTTTATTAATTCTGTATCTGACTCCTGCTGGTGCCTCTTGGCCAGATCATCATTGTACATGAGAATTGGTTTACAGTGATTTAATCTGGTTAAATAAAGGTTAAATAAAATAAATAAAAATCGCACTCGGATTTCTTTAACGGTAAATTCTCTAGCTGCAACTAAAAGCATGTCCACATTAACCTAACCAAATTTAAAAATGCATCCTTTTTTTTCTGTTTTAACCTTTGATTTCTCACACTTCTCGCCTCAAAATTGTTCTTTTCCAATATGGCCTCAAGAATGTATAAGCTTGGGGTTGCAAAACAGTGCAGTAAGACGGCCCAGTGAGGGTGAGAGGCTGAGTCACCAGCACTTTTAAGACTAATTATTATGGACTGGAAATCATTGTTGATTAACAAGTAGGGGTTATGGACTTGATTAAACTGCCACTATTTTGTACTCATTCAGAACTGAAACTGTGAACAACTACAGGATGTCATTAACCTGAATTTAAATTGATTTTGTCAGACAGTGTTGAAATCATTAGCAACTTGATCAACCAGGCTGTCTGTGTCATTTCCTAGCAAATGTTTCCATTTTTTTTCTTATGTAGGTGTTTTATTTTGGGCAGAGATCTGTATGGAAAAAAACTGGAAACACCTACAGGAAAACAGTGCTTTTACAAATTAGATGGTTTAGTCTAGTCAAGACTGTAGCTGTGGTTTTTTAACCTTCTGCCTGTGACTTTTTGCTACAAAATCAAGTGACAGGTGGTTTGTTTGGAAGTTGTGAACAAATTGATCACAATGACACAAATAAAAGCATACAGTATTGCAAAACAACAAAATTTGTAATGCAGAATGATGTTATTTTTTTCTTGCTTGCTGCGCCATTTACCATCTAGAGACTCCTCTGATTCTTAATGCAACCACTGATCAGGATTAAAATTCTGGGTTGGTTCACATTTTTCAAAGTTCTTTCTTTTTCACGGATGTTACCAGTTACTTGCATGAAGCCACTTTAACAAATAAACATGATTAAAAAACAAGGGCTAATGCCAGATATGTCTCACATCCAGAACCCCTGGTGCTGTGCTGAATTTCCCCGTCGAATTCTGTTTCCCCCCTAGACCCACCTGATCACGGTGGGGAAACAGAATTCAACACAACACCAATTGTGTAAACTGGCAAATAGGAAAAGCCTGTGAAAGCGATGTCTAAGCTAATGCTAATGCTAGCGCAAATTAATGTACGTTTCAATAGCCATGACCAAACTCTAATTAAAAACATCACAGTGCACCCAAAGCAAGTCTAATATGACGACAGTCTGTGGAGGTGAATTTGAGTGTTCGTAGCTTAATTGAAGAAGTCAAACTACAGCTAAATTTCTTTAACATTTGGCTCTGGTTATGGAAAAGATATGATTAGCAGCAACAGGAAGTAAACAAATTTAGCAGCTCCTGTGGTATGTCATTAAAAGTTACACCGCCAACCACTGGGCTGGCACGTATACTACAGCGCTTTTGGTTGTTCATGTGAACTGGCTGAATCTTCTACCCTCTTGTCTAATCAGTTGATTAGTAAGAGCTGTGTTGCAAGCGTTGCATTTTAGTGAACCAACCAACTACAAGACCGAGCTATAAAGCTGCTTGCAGCTAAAAAGCTACATGAATTCACCCCATCAATATCCAGCCTCGATTCTTCCAAGGTAAAAAGGTTAATAGGCAATTAGTGTCCGACCGATAGGGATTTTTTGGCCCGATAACGATAGCCGATATTACAGGGGGTGCAATCACCGATGGCCAATATGCAACCGATATAATGAGTTTTTGAGCTGGAATGAAATCAGGCCTTGGATTGTGCATAGATTTTGCACCGATATGATTATGCAATAGTACAGTCACAGTGACAGTAGTACAGACAGATGCTTTCTTAAACCAATGTCTTTATTCAAGACTTTTAACATTTAACAGACTTTTTTTAAAATGACATTTAACTTTTGAACTTGTTTTAATTAACATTTGAACTTGTTCAGTCAAGCTGAGAAAAAGTGGAGTGACTGTGGTGACACAGACAGCAGATTGGCACACAAACAAAAATAAAATACATAATGTAGCAGAACTTTCAATAAATAAACAAATCTAAATAAACATGCTGTCAGTCAGTGTCTACTAATACTTCCAGTCAGTGAGTGGCAGGTTGTAAAACAGGAAGCATAGCTTCCTTCTAGTTGCTTCTCTTGTCCTCATATATGTTGCCTATTGTGCTAAAAACCCTCTTACTGGGGACAGATGTGGGAGGAGGAGTAAGGAACCGCCGGGCCAATGGAGGCAGCTGCAAAAAGCGACCACTGTTGCACTTCCACCATTGCAGAGGGTCACCACCTAAAGATAAAGATAAAAATAATAATAATAAATCCTCCTTGAACCGCCACCTTATCGTGGTGAAGGGGTTTGATTACTTGAATGATCCTAGGAGCTATGCTGCCCGGGGCTTATTGCCCCTGGTAGGGTTCCTAAGGCAAACAGGTCCTAGGTGACAGGTCTGACTAAGAGCAGTTCCAAAGCCCCTGATGAGAGATCTGGAAACAAGGAAGTTTACATCGCCCGGATTGGCATTACCGGGGCCCCACCCTGGAGCCAGGCCTGGGGTTGGGGCTCGCAGGCGAGTGCCTGGTGGCCGGGTCTTCGCCCATGGGACCCGGCCAGGTATAGCCCGAAGGAGCAACGTGGGCCTGCCCTCCTGT
Source organism: Naso minor (assembly GCA_029874875.1). NCBI lineage: Eukaryota > Metazoa > Chordata > Actinopteri > Acanthuriformes > Acanthuridae > Naso > Naso minor. Next base: position 9,158 of record JAQFJB010325054.1, read on the forward strand.
AGGCCCATCACCTGTGGGAGGGTTCAGAAGGGGCCGATGCCTTGTGGTTTGGGTGGCAGTCGTGGGCAGGGGCCCCGGCGGACCAACCCCTGGACACAGAATCTGGCCATGGGGACATGGAATGTCACCTCGCTGGGGGGAAGGAGCCTGAACTGGTGCGGGAGGTCGAGCGGTACCAGCTAGAGATAGTCGGGCTCACCTCCACACACAGTCTGGGCTCTGGAACCCAACTCCTTGAGAGAGGCTGGACTCTCTTCTACTCTGGAGTTGTCCGTGGTGAGAGGCGGCGGGCTGGTGTGGGCTTGCTTATAGCTCCCCAGCTCAGCCGCCATGTGTTGGAGTTTTCCCCTGTGAACGAGAGGGTCGCTGCCCTGCGTCTTTGGGTTGGGGACAGGTGCCTCACTGTCATCTCGGCCTATAGGCCAAACGGCAGTGCAGAGTACCCGGCCTTCTTGGAGTCTGTGGGAGGGGTGCTGGAAAGTGCTCCGACTGGGGACTCCATCGTTCTACTGGGGGACTTCAACTCTCACGTGGACAGCAACAGTGTTACCTGGAGGGGCATGATTTTGGAGGAACGGCCTCCCTAATCTGAACCCGAGTGGTGTTTTGTTATCGGACTTCTGTGCTAGCCACGTTTTGTCCATAACGAACACCATGTTCAAGCATAAGGGTGTCCATCAGTGCACGTGGCATGCGTACACCCTAGGCCGGAGGTCAATGATCGACTTTGTGGTCGTGTCATTTGACCTTCAGCTGTATGTCTTGGACACTCGGGTGAAGAGAGGGGCTGAGCTGTCAATTGATCACCACCTGGTGGTGAGTTGGATCCGCTGGCGGAGGAGAAAGCTGGACAGGCTTGGCAGGCCCAAACGCGTACTGAGGGTCTGTTGGGAACGTCTGGCGGAACCCTCTGTCAGCGGGGTTTTCAACTTGCACCTCCGGGAGAGCTTTGACCAGATCCCGAGATAGGTTGGAGACATTGAGTCCGAATGGACCATGTTCTCCACCTCCATTGTTGATGCGGCCGTTTGGAGCTGTGGACGTAAGGTCTCCGGTGCCTGCCGCGGTGGCAATTACCGAACCCAATGGTGGACACCGGAGGTAAGGGATGCCGTCAGGCTGAAGAAGGAGTCCTATCGAGCTTGGCTGGCTTGTGGGACTCCGGAGGCAGCTGACGGGTACCGGCAGGCCAAGCGTGCTGCGGCCCGGGCGGTTGCGGAAGCAAAAACTCGGAGGAGGACTATCGGTCGGCCTCGAAGAGATTCAGGCAAACTGTCTGGTGCCTCAGAAGAGGAAAGCAGTACCCTGCCAATACTGTTTACAGTGGAGGTGGGGAGCTGTTGACTTCGAATGGGGATATTGTCGGGCGGTGGAAGGAATACTTCGAGGATCTCCTCAATCCCACTGACATGCCTTCCGTAGAGGAGGCAGGGGCTGGGGACCCAGAGGTTGATTCATCCATCACTCAGGCTGAAGTCACCGAGGTAG
>JAQFJB010325068.1:0-10642 GCA_029874875.1 Naso minor
ATTGATATTGCTTTATTGCCCAAAAATGATGAAAGACATGAGTCAGTCTGGCCCCACTAAAAATGGTGCGTCAGACATCTGAGTCACTTTGACCGATGTTGTCAAACACTCCAATCCATTGTTTGGCATTGTTAGGATCGTTTTTATTTGTCTATCTCTTTTTCTGATATTCAAGTCCTTTTTTCTTTCTCTTTTCTTTCCTTTTTTCTTTCTCTTTTCTTTCTCTTCTTTTCTCTTTATCTGTTGTCAGTCAGTCTTTATTTTTCAATCTGTGACACTGAAAGGATTCCCTCCTGTTGCCCAGTGTCTTTTCACTGTCATGATCTTGCAGTCTGTTATGTCTTTGTGGTTTTCCTTTTTGTCCCTTGTTTCTCTGAAATCTCTGAGTGATAATACTTCATTTTAGGGTTGTCTTGTTTGAAATTAGCGTATATAATCAGTAACATGAATCTGAATGCACTTGCTCAGTCAAAAACCAAGGCATATTAATAATTGTTCTTCCCTATACATTTCAAGCTCTTTATGAGGCAGGCAGTGGAGCAGTGTTGGGAGTCTGTGTGAGCAGCCAAAAACCACCCCAAACACCTCAGCTAGGTGTTTACTGAGAATACATATCAGTACTAAGAGTAAAGGAACAAAATCAAGATGCATTGGTGTAAAGAGTGTAAAACAAAATATAAGGAAAATAGATGATGGTTTGGAAATATTAAACGATCTAACTTGCTTAGCTTCATGCATGAAATGTGGACTATCTGACTTTCATCTGAACTGTATGGAGTAGCTGTCGCCCATTTTTGGTGACTGTCACAGAATTTTAAGTCAAACAGTTAAAACAGTGTGTTTGTTTTTGTGTCGACTTAGTGGGTTAAAATCCAAAGGATGTTGCACCACCATCTTTCCTACCAGACAGACAGGACTCAGTTCCTATCTGTGTGGCAGCACCTGGAAGTTACTCGAAGTCCCTCCAGATTATATTGTGTGACATTAAATTTCCTCTAACACAGAGGAAAATTAAAGGTAAAGGTAAAGGTACTTCATTAGTCACATATACAGTATACAGTGAAATGTGTTCTCTGCATTTAAGCCATCCCTGGGGAGCGGTGGGCAGCCACAATGCAGTTAAGAGTTAAGTGCAGTTAAGAATCTAATCTAATGTAATTGCATGACTGACAACAGGTGCAAACATGGTGCAGGGGGCGGTATTCAAATTAGGGTTTTGCGTGTTTCAGTGGTTTCTGCCACAGAGAGTTTAGAGAATGAGCAGCGCAAACGCAAAATGAAATGGAGAGGGAGGAGAGGAGCGCACTAGAGGAAAGACGTACCAAGTGCAAAAAAAGAAGAGTAATAGGAAGACAAACATGGATTTAATTTTCTTTACGCTACAGTGGCTGTGAATGTTGTGTTTTGTTTGGCTACAAGAGTTCATGTGTATAAACAGTAAGAGACATTCTCAAAATGAAGAAATAAATGAAAATTACATTATGAGTTAAAATAACAAAAATGCATATGATGGGGGGCGTGGCTATGGCGCGGAGCTCAGCGGTCGCATTGTATACTCTCTCCGTGATAATCGGTTAAATTAAAACTATCCTATATAAAAAGCGAACCAACTTCTTCATATAACAAAGTTAGGAGTATCAGTGACCTAGAAATGTCGTCCAAACATCCCAAAACTACCTCGAGCCTTCAGACCCGGGCTCAAACCAAATACGACCGACACGAGGATTCAGGTGAACGTGCTAGCATGCTAGTAACCGATGAGCAAGCTCCGGGAGTAGCAGGGATTTTGGAAGCAATCACAGCTCTGAAAAACAACTTCGGCTCCAAATTCGACGGAGTTCTCACTGCAATAAATGGGATCAAGTCGGACTTCAAAGATTTTTCTGGGAGACTGGGGCAAGCAGAGAACCGGATTAGTGACGTGGAAGACGATATTGCCGGAGAGAAAACTAAATTAGCAGCACTGGAGAAGCGAGTGTCTGAGCTCACCTCCAAAATAGATGACCTGGAGAACCGCAACCGCCGCTCAAATATCAGACTAGTGAACCTCCCAGAGAGAGTTGAAAAAGGTAACGCAGCTGCTTTTCTGGAAAACTTGCTACCTGCCACCCTGGGCCCAGAGACTTTCCCTGCCCCGATTATCGAAAGAGCGCACAGACTGCCAGGCGTGCCGCACCCCTCTGCACCGCGAGTTATGATCATGAAGTTCCTTAACTTTCAAGATAAGTCTCGTGTCATGCAGGCAGCAAGAAAGAAGGGCAAGATCATGTTTGAAGGCCACCACGTCGTGTTTATTCAAGACATCTCTGCCGAGTTTCACAGGCAAAGGAAGCGCTTTGATGATGTTAAACGACGACTACGAGACCTGAAGATTGAATACAGATTCATTTACCCTGCTAATCTCCGGCTGTTTCACGAAGGAAAACCTTATGTGTTCGTTGATCCGGCGGGTGTGGATTCGTTCATCAAAGACCTGGAAACCTAACTGGCTGGCCCCCGGTTTACGAGATTACACTAGGATGTCCATGTTAAGTGACTGAACTTTTTCAGCAGCAGCAGGCGATGTGAACTTAAAAAAAAAAAAAAAAGACTTTAGACTTTAGACTTTATTTGTCCCTGGTAGGGAAATTCTTTTCCACATGACCATCTTCGTTTCACCAGACATACACAAGACAACAATATCTTATATATATATGTATCTTCGACCTGAGGGGAGGGGGATGAGGCAGGTGTTGAGTGGGTGTGTGATGTCCTGTTCTATTGAGGTAGCAATGCGTGTGATGGACCTGTTGTGTAAGTCTGATAGGTTTGGTGTAGGGAGCCCAATTATTTTTGAAGCTGTGGTGGTTATGCGTGTGAGTTTGGCTTTGTTTTTGACAGATAACATGTTGTAGAAGCAGATGGAACAGTATGTGAGGATTGATTGGACCATGCTTTGATATAACAACAGAAGGAGGTGGGGGGCGACATAGAGTCCTTTCAGTTTGCGGATGGCTGACAGTCTCTGATGGCTTCTTTTCTGGATGTCACTGGTGTGCTGGTTGAAGGTGAGTTGATTGTCCAATGTTACCCCGAGGTATTTAAAGCTGTCTGTTATTTCCACCGTTTCGCTGTTGATGAGGATGGGGTGCTGGGGTGAGGGGGGGCTGATTACCAGTTCTTTTGTTTTGGTGACATTGAGATGGAGGTAGTTGTCCTTACACCACTGAGTGAAATGTGCAATGGTGTTGTGGTAGTCCTGAACAGAGTTATTGTCAGTAAGCAGAGCGAGGATGGTTGTGTCATCTGAGTATTTAAGGTACAGTATGTGGTGGTGGGTGATGGGCTGGTGCAGTCATTGGTGTTTCAAATTGAACTTTACTTTTCACCGTCTGAAAGTGGTACTGTCTGCTTCATACACACGGTAATTATTACTGGTGCTGAATTTGCTATGATGGGTTATGTCCCTCTTTTTGGTTATGTTGCACTATATCACTGTATACTGACGTGGTTTTAAACCCATAGACAGATACACGTGTATATTACTATGTTCACTCATTGCATTAAGCCGATTGTAAGCGGTAGTTTGTTTATTTTGTGACGCATTAGTTCTTATCTGCTCCACGTTATTAGTGGATCAGTTGAGCACCTAGTTCGCTCTTAACGTTACAAGGGAAGGTGCGCTGTCTTGTTTGGGGTGACAGTGGTGGAATTAATTTAGGGGTTATAAATGTATGTATTATTTTGTGTGGGATAACGGCATACGATCTAACTGCTTTAAGAACGGGGTTGCAATTTCCAAACGTATATGTGTTTATTTTTGTTACGTCGATGGCATAGTTGATATTTTTCATATCTGAATATAGTGGAAATGGCTTCTAATGTGAATTTAAAGTTCACATCCTGGAATGTTAGAGGCATTGTTAAGTTGGCCAAAATGAAGCAGGTAATTAGTAGGCTTAAACAATTTAAATCATCAGTTGTATATCTCCAAGAAACCCATTTACTGTCAGATGAAGTGATAAAGGTAAAAAGGAGATGGTCAGGGCAAGTATTCTCAGCCTCTTATTTATCACACACCCGTGGAGTGATGATCCTGATTCATAGATCTGTATCTTTTGAGGTGAACAATATAATCCGTGATATAGGGGGTAGATATCTTATTGTCCAGGGTACACTAATAAATGAAAAGTCAAACATGATAAACATATATGCCCCGAACAATGACAACCCTAAATTCTTTGAAAATTTGTTTTTGTTAATAGCCTCTCTCCCAGGAAAGGCTCTTATAGCAGGTGATTTCAACTGTACCTTGGATCCTAAATTGGACCATTCATCTGGGGTGGACTCCTCTCTCATGCAGAGTAGAAAGAAACTGTTACAATATGGAAATGATTTGAGCCTGTGCGACCCCTGGAGGAGGGTTAACCCTGATAAAATTAGAATTTTCCTGTTACTCGCCGCGTTTTAATTCATACTCTCGTATAGATTATTTCCTTATTCCCAATTCTATGTTCTCCACTGTGGTAGATTGTAACTATAATAGTATACTAATATCAGACCACTCTCCTACTTCACTTGTATGTAAGACACTGGGCCTAGTTAAACCCACTCATAGATGGAGATTTCATCCCAGATGGCTGTCCAATTCAAATTTCCTGCTTTTCCTAGAGGCGCAAATTGAGACGTTTTTCATTACAAATACAGATGAGACCTCTGCCATTGTCAGATGGGAAGCCTTTAAGGTGTATATCAGAGGCATGATCATATCATATATACTAGTTCAAAAACAAATAAACTTAAGCTGAAAATGAAGGAGCTTGACCACAAAATTAGACAACTGGAGAGAGAGGCATTTTTGGATGACTCTACAAAAATAAAACAAGAATTAATGTCTCTTAACGCCCAATATGAAGAGTTGTCCACATCAAAAGCTGAAAATAGTTTAATTCGGCTTAAACAGAGTTACTATGATCAGGGTGAAAAATCGGGGAGATTGTTAGCCTGGCGAATTAAGAAACTGGATGCAAACAGGGCAATTACTGCAATTCAAACACGAAGTGGAACAATAACAATGGACCCTCAGGAAATTAATGACATTTTTACCTCTTATTACAAAACCCTGTATACATCTGAGTCCTCAGGGAGATTGGGAACACAGACTGAGTTCCTAGACGGTATTTGTATTCCTTCCATAAATGAAGATATTAAAGCACATATGGAAGAGAAACTGGATGCTTCAGAAATTGCTGATGCCTTTACCTATATGAGTGGAGGTAAAACTGCAGGTCCTGATGGACTGCCAATTGATATTTACAAGATATTTAAAGACAATTTAATCAAACCTCTCTTAACAATGTATGAAGAGGCTTTTCAACAAGGCTGTCTCCCAGATTCCCTGAGGAATGCACTAATAACACTTATATTGAAACCCAATAAGTCACCTACCAACTGCACATCATATAGACCTATTTTGTTACTTAACACCGATGCTAAGATTATTGCTAAGGTCATAGCTAGAAGATTAGAACCGGTACTCCCATCGGTGATCAGTCTGGATCAGAATGGTTTTGTTAAAAACCGTCAGGCTTTCCATAATATCAGAAGGGCGTTGAATGTAATACATGTGAGGGAGGGGACCCCTGATGCTGCCATTCTGTCTTTAGATGCTGAAAAAGCATTTGACAGAACAGAATGGAGCTATCTATTTGTTGTGCTATCCCGCTTTGGTTTTGGTAACTACTTCAGAAAATGGAATAAGATACTTTATACTGACCCAATGGCAGAAGTTGCCACCAACTATTTAATATCATCTCCTTTCAAACTCTCAAGAGGTACCCGTCAGGGGTGCCCTCTTTCGCCAATGTTATTCGTTTTAGCAATGGAACCGTTTGCAATAGCGGTGGGATCACACCCCTCAATTTCAGGCATGAAAGTGTCGGACACAGAGCACCGTATTGTAATGTATGCTGATGACACCCTTTTGCTGTTAACGGATCTAAACTACTCAATTTTTGATCTGAGTAACTTAATTGACACATTTGGAACATTTTCAGGCTTTAAAGTAAATGAAACAAAATCCTCTATTATGTTTTTGAATAAGCAGGAGCGATTAAATCCAGTGATAAATCACCCTTTTAACAATGCAGTGAATGGATTCAAATATCTCGGTATCACCATGACCCCAGCTATCAAAGACTTAGTACCCAGTAATTATGAACCCATGATTTCTACAGTAACTGAATCCAGAAATAATTGGTCATCTATGCCAATCTCCCTTATAGGACGTATAAATGTAATTAAGATGAATATACTGCCAAAGTTTTTATACCTATTTCAAACTGTCCCTTTACCTCCACCATCACAGTTCTTTTCAAAAATGAAGCAAATATTTACAAAGTTTCTTTGGAATAACAGAAGGTCAAGGTTGCGACTTTCACTTCTTTATTTGCCATATGAGAGAGGAGGATTACAATTACCTAACTTACAGTGGTACTTCTGGGCCACCCAACTTAGGGCTGCAATGTACTGGTTCTCGCCTGAGCCTTACTTACCATGGGTACAAATTGAAAGCTTTTGCACCAAAGGCTTGCGGCTTGACACTCTGCACCTGTCAAAAAGCTAAAAAGGCTCACCGATAACCCCTTTGTGAGGAACACAATTAATGTTTGGCACAATGTACAATCATTTCTGGGTGAATCTTGTTCATTTTCAGGTTTCTCCCCAATATGAGAGAATGATAGCTTCTCCCCTGGTAAAAAAGACCAAGGCTTTAAAATGTGGACAACAAAGGGCATTTATAAAATCCTGGATCTATACAGGGAGAACAAATTAATGTCATTTGAAGAACTTGAAAATGAATATGGTATACATCGGACTCATTTCTTTAAATATTTACAGTTAAGGAGCTTCATTTATGCTAAGACACATTCTGTTACACAACCTCCTCTATCTAAATTAGAAAATCTAGCTGTGAATAACTGCTTTGGCAGAGGTCAAATATCTTTACTCTATTCAATACTAGTGAAAGACCATAAAGACTACTGAACATCAGAGAACTCAATGGATGAATGACATGCAGAAAGATATCTCAGTGGAGGCCTGGAGTGAGATTTGCTCGGGAGCTCAACATTTAACAGTAAATACCCACCTGAAACTGATTCAGTACAATTGGATTATGAGGACTAATATCACTCCAGAGAGACTGAATAAGATGAATCCTAATATTCCTGATGTCTGTGTCAAATGCAATGTGGAAAAAGGAACTTAACTTTAACTTTATTTCACTGCTTTTGGAATTGTCCTGAGATGCGTAAGTTCTGGAATGAAGTTGTAAAATGCATTTCTCAAATGACCTTCAATCCAGTCCCTGATTGCCCTGAACTTTGCATTCTTAATTTGTATCCAGAAGACTGTATGCTGAACAGCAAAGAGAGGAAAATAACTGACTTATGTCTTGTACAAGCTAGACGCCTGATCTCTCTTTGTTGGAAGGATGTTAAGAGCCCTACGATTGGTCACTGGCTGAAGGAGTTATCAACATGTCTTGTGCTTGAAAAACTAACATACACAATGAAAAAGAAATCAGCCAAATTCCATGAGATCTGGAATCCCTTTCTTTCATTCTTGGAGAACTGTGAATTTGGAGAATCTTAGAAACTTGAAGGTGACATATTCTTGTGGAAATGCTGATGTAACCTCTTTGTCAGCTATTTGATATCTCATATACGTAATGTCGTTTCCTGTTTGTGTTTTGTTTCTGTTGGTTCTTTCGTTTTGTTTTGTTTTTTGTGTTTAGTGTTTTGTTTCCTGATTTCCCTTTGGGAGGGGGGAGGGTGTTTTTTTTTTTTGCTTAATTTTGACATTTAAGCTTTGTTGATGTACAATTGTTCTGTTGTAATTTAAAAAGAAAAATCAATAAAGACATGTCTATAAAAAAAACAAAACAAAACACTACTATGGTGTAAAATATCCCGCAGCCTTTATCGGGAGCAGCTACGTCTGTGATTACTGCTTCAAAGGCTACAACGATCCCAACAATCACCAATGCCAATGCTTCTGCCTCATGTGGAAGACCCGGCCTGCTTCCGTGAGAAGCTCAGTCCTGTACGGTGCCGGGATTGCCACAGGTGTTGTCGCTCCCCCTTGTGTCTGACCAGGCACAAAGAGCCTCAATTATGACCCCTGACCGCAGAATGTAGGCCAGTACCTGCAACTTGATAAAAAAATGCCTGAAATGCAAGAAAAATTACTACGTGGCAATGACTAAAGAGGCGCGAAAACACACGTGCGTCCCACCAAAATGCCACATCTGTGGGTAAACACTGCCTTTAGCCATGGACGCCTTTGACAGAGATCACCGGTGCTACATACAACCCCGCCCCCCGGCCTCAGAACACAGCAAGAAATTGATTTTCTACGATTTTGAAACCTTCGTCAATCACGCCGGCGTGCACGTCCCCTCTCTCGTGTGTACCAAAACGTTGCAAGGTGTGGAGTGGTTGCCCTACGGCCTAAAATGCACCCGCGACTTTCTGCTAAAGTACAGGAGACCCCTGTATGGTGGTACTACATTCATAGCCCACAATTCTAAAGGATTTGACGGCTACTTGATCCTCAACAGCATGATGGAGATGGGCCTCAGACCCTTGCTCCTCATGCAAGGCAGCAAAGTCCTCTGTTTACATGACCTCGATTATGGGTTAAAATTCATAAACTCCCTGTCTTTCCTCACCATGCGCCTCAGCGTTATGCCTAAAGTGTTAAGTTTCAGTGACCAGACTAAGGGTCATTTTCCTTCAGCTCAGAGAAGCATCTCAGTTACAGAGGCCCTTGTCCTGACTCGTATTGTTATGGCGTGGAGCGCATGAGTTTTTTAGCTGGTATGGAGAAGCCTCCCGAGGCAGCTTCAACTTTTAGGAGGAAGCTCGATGTTACTGTAATAACGATGTCGATATTCTTCGCGAGGCCTGTATGAAATTCAGACAAGAGTTTCTTAGTGAAACGGGTGTGGACCCTTTCAGCTGCATCACCATCGCTTTGGTCTGCATGAAAGTGTTTGTCACCAATTTCCTAACTTCCAATACCTTAGCCATACCTTACCCCGACAACTACAGACGCCAGTGCAAAAGGTACTCGAACGTCTCCATCCAGTGGCTAGAGTGGGAGGCGCACAGCAAAAACATCCCCATCCAACACGCCTTAAACGTCAGAAAAAAACAAATCGACAGGTACTCTGTAGACGGCTACGCTGAGATTGAGGATGTAAAGTATGCTTGGGAGTTTCAGGGATGCTTCTATCACGGCTGTCCCTCTTGTTTTCAACCTCACAGCACCAGCCCTTCGATGGGCACTCGCTTTGAGGAGCTGTATGCGGCTAGCGAGGAGAGATTAGAGACATTACAGTCCGTTCACGGCCTCCGCATCATCGTGATGAGAGAGCATGATTGGACGGAGATGACTAAAACGCATCCCGGGGTGAAAGAATTTCTGCGGACCTTTCCAGCTCCCGAACCTCTGTCTCCGCGCCAAGCTCTTTTCAGGGGCAGGATGAGCGCGTTCAGGTTGAGGTACACGGCAGGTCCGAACAAAACAGTACGTTACGTCAACATCACATCCCTGTATCCATACGTCAAGTGCAGCTTTCCTTATACTCTAGGACACCCTACCATCATCTACAGGGACTTTGACGAGCCTAAAAAGTACTTCGGTCTCATCAGGGCCATGGTCTACCTGCCTCGCAAACTCTATTTCCCCATTTTACCTCACAAAACTTCTTGCGATAAATTAGTGTTCACCCTCTGCCGCACCTGCGCCGAAATCAAACATCAGGACGGTCCCTGCCGACACGATGACGAGGCATTGACGGGGGTCTGGGTCAGTGCTGAACTGAACAAAGCCCTCAAGCTGGGGTACAGACTCGCCAAAATCACGGAGGTGTGGCACTTTGAGAACTGCAGCAGTTCCATTTTTGTCGACTACATGCACACCTTCCTGAAGGGTAAAAAGGAAGCCTCGGGCTCTCCGGCCGAGGAGAGGGATCAAGAAAGCAGGGAAAAGTACATCAGGGACTATCAGACCCATCAGGGCATTCGGGTAGACCTCGATAAAATTCAGGTCAACCCCGCCAAAAGACAAGTGCCTAAACTGTGTCTCAGCAGCTTCTGGGGTAAATTTGCGCAGAGAAGCAATCTTGCTCAGACCATCCTCGTCGGTGAACCCAAAGAATTTCTCTGTATTTTGTTTTCGGGGCAATATGACATCAATTACTTCCGTTTCATCAATGACAAAACTGCGATGGTTCAGTGGAAGTACAACGAACGTTGCATCGTACCTCCTGGCAGCGTCAACAACGTATTCGTAGCCGCCTCCACCACCGCGTATGCGCATCTCACCATGTACGGATACCTGGAACGGCTGCAAGAGAGAGTCCTTTATACGGACACCGACAGCCTCATTTATGTGGTGAAAGAATGGGAGACTCCGTTAGACCTGGAGGACTACCTGGGTCAGTTGACGGATGAGTTGGGGAGCGACAGTATTCAGGAATTTGCGGTGGCAGGTCCCAAGAGTTACGCCTACCAAACCAGAAACCAGAAAAAAGTAGTGCTGCGCATCAAAGGCATCACACAGACCTGGGAATGTTGCGATCTGGTCAACTTTG
>JAQFJB010325105.1:0-10635 GCA_029874875.1 Naso minor
CCCCCAGCCTCCACAGGGATGACACAGAGGCTGTGTCAGTTGAAGGCCACCCGGACAGGGGCCTCTTCCAAACTTTCACAGTTCACCCTCATTACACGTTTGAGTTTACCAGGTTTGTCCAGAGGCTACCCCTGCCCCCTGACCCAACCCAAGTAATCAGTTGACAGCTCTGCCCCTCTCTTCAACTGAGTATCCAAGACATGCAGCCTCAGAGCAGTGATATGATAACAAAATCGATCCTCGACCTTTGGCTTAGGGTGCTCTGGTACTACGTACACTTATGAGCATCGGTATGCTCAAACATGGTGTTTGTTATGGACAATCCATGACTAGCACAGTAGTCAACAACATAACACCACTCAGGTCCTGATGGGGGAGGCTGTTCCTCCTGATCACGCCCCTCCAAGTATCTCCATCGCTGCCCATGTGTACGCTGAAGTCTCCCATGAGAATAATGGAGTCCCCTATAGGAGCCCCATGCAGAACTCCATTCAGGGTTCTGGCAGCGCACCTGACCCTAGTGGTTCTTCCTGTAGGTGGTGGGCCCAAGGGATGGAGAGGTGGCCACATACCTTCTTTGAGCTGTGCCCGGCTGGGCTCCGTGGCAAACCTGGCCACCAGGCAATCACTGATTGGCCCTCCTTCTGAGCCCTCTGTCTCCTTCTGTCAAATTACTTTTTGGTTTTCAAAAATTTGACAATACTCAGTGTGGAATCCTTGCCAGTCCTTAAACTTGATGAACCTTGACAGAGAGGTGGGGCTTAGGGAAGGCTCAATGTGTTGTCTCACGCAACAGCGTCCCTCCTTGACAGATGCAGGGAGCGAGGGCTTATTCCACGCTGCTTCCATCTTTAATTTCAGTTATTTCTGTGTTCATTTGTAAAAAAGATATCTGGCCCATCCACTCACTAAATTGTTAATGCAAATTTAAGGGCAGTATTGATACCATTATGAAGAGCTGTGTATCAGTCAAATAAGTATGGTGGGAGATGTTGTAATATTCCACAGTCAGAGAAGGATTTAGATCCACAGATTCATGATTACCAAAATTAGTAACAGAGAAAGAAGGTCCTAACCACTTTTTTGATCAGTTTCTTATGGTCAACTAGGTCAAATGAAGCTGTATCACAACCCAAATTTTTTTGTTGCATTATTGCTCAGACTGTCATCTTTGTCTTTCACAAGTCAATCCTGAAATCCAGACTGAATGGCACTGACATAGGCAATGGTTGATGAAGATAGATAGACAGATAGATAAATAGATTCCTTATTATCATTGCACATAAAAATACAACAAAACTTTCCTCAGCAGCAGTCCCTTGTAGCAGCTTACAAGTGTTAAAATAATATTTAGGACCCTAACCCTAACCCTTTAAATATTTTAGTATGTGGTAGGTACAGACCTCCTGTAGAGCCCGGAGACTGTAATAGAATAGAATAGAATAGAATGTACTTTATCAATGTAATGTAATGTTAGAGTAATGTTGTACTCTTAAGCCTGCATCACTTAAAATAAAAATCTAAGGTAATGATATGGTCTGAAAAAGCTGAAATACTGAGGTCAAAGTTAAAGATTAATCCACAGTTGTACTGCACAAACCATGGAGATTTGCCTAATCGATAATACTACTGTTGTGGAAGCTGATGGCCGTTGCCTGGAAAACTCAGTCCATACCATCATCGTGGAGCAGAGCAATCACAACCTTTATCCCAAAGGAGAGAGACTCCTGTAACATCGACCAGTTCAGAGGCATTGCCCTACTGAACGTGGAAGGGAAGCTTTTCTTCACTGTGGTGGCGAAGCGGATGACCAACTACCTGTTGGCAAACAATTACATCGACACCAGTTGCCAGAAGGCAGGTGTTCCAGGCTTTCCTGGCTGCGTGGAGCACTCGGCCATGATCTGGGAGCAAATCCAGTCAGCCAAGCGCAACAAAGCGGACCTGCACGTGGTTTGGTTGGATCTGGCAAATGCCTATGGATCGGTTCCCCATCAACTCATGAGCTTTGCTCTCAACTTCTTCCACATCCCACTATGCATCCAAAGCCTGGTAGTGAACTACTTTAAGAACTTCAAAGTCTGCTACACAACTCAGGAGATCTCAACTGGTTGGCACCAGCGAGAGAAGGGAATAGCAATGGGGTGCTCTATCTCTCCAATACTGTTCACAACAGCCTTCGAGATCATCCTTATTGGTGGAAGACAGATGGTCCGAGGAGTCAGATCTGAGTCAGGCCAGCGACTCCCGGCACTGCGGAGCTACATGGATGACGTTACCACCCTCCTTCAGACGGCTGCATGTACCACCAGACTCCTGAAAAGACTGGAGGAGGTCCTAGCATGGGCGCGGATGAAAATAAAACCTGCCAAGTCCCGCAGCCTCTCCATTCGGAAAGGAGCCAGGAACGACAACACCTCACTCTCAGTGGATGGTGAAGAAATCCCACGATTGGTCGACCAACCTGTGCGGAGCCTGGGAAGGCTTTACACTGCTGACATGTCTGATAAGCACATGGCTGCCTCTGTCACCTCCCAGCTCAAGGAAGGCCTGAACAAAATTGATCAAAGCTTTCTCCCAGGGAAATTCAAGGTCTGGTGTTACCAGTTCACCCTATACCACCGCCTGATGTGGCCCTCGAAGTTGTGTGACATCACCTCCACAACAGTCCTTAAAATGCACTCAAAAGCCATCAATTACATCCGCAAGTGGCTGGGCCTTCCCAGATGTCTTTCCAATGCTGGGCTGTTCGGAAGATCCACATTGAAACTGCCACTGAAATCCATCAGCTTGGGCTACAAACAGGAGAAGGTGAGGCTTGTGTTCGAGCTGAGAGACTCACCTGATCCGTCTGTCTGTAACATCAAGACCCAAGTCTTCACAGGACGTAAGTGGAATGCTGTGCAGACAGTTGACCAGGCCATCGTCCGACAGAAACACCAGGAGATGGTAGGACAGCTTCAGTCTGGCAGGGCTGGCTTCGGATGGGGAACAGCACCCAAGATGTGGTCTAAAGCCTCAAAGAAGGAAAGGAAAGACCTGGTAATATCTGAAGTTGTGAAGATGGAAGAGGAGAGCTACATGGTCAAGGCCGTGGGCCAACAGCAGCAAGGGAGATGGACCAATTGGGAGGCTGTTGTCAACAGAGCCGTTATGTGGGCCGACATGTGGAAGATGCCCCAAGCGAGGCTGAGTTTCCTCATCAGGGCCACGTACGATACCCTGCCCAGTCCCGGGAATCTGCACGTGTGGTACGGGGCAGAGGTGAACTGCCAGCTCTGTGACTCCCAGAACCCAAGCCTGCATCACATCCTTTCTGGCTGCAAGGTGGCTTTGTCGCAGGGTCGGTACGGATGGCAGCACGACCGCGTCCTGCGGAAGCTAGCGGAAATTCTGGAGGCACGCAGGGTGGAAGCAAATGGGGCCAGCCCGGGTACAGCACAGCGGTCGATTCAGTTTGTCAAGCAAGGTGGCCAGCCTCAGAGCAGCAGCAAGAGCATACAGTCCCTCCTGTCAGCTGGTGGCGAATGGAACATGAGGGCTGACCTAGGTCGTCAGTTGAAGTTCCCTGAAGAGATCACAACAACCTCGCTACGCCCTGACACTGTCCTGTGGTCCACCTCTACTAAGACTGTCATCCTGATAGAGCTGACGGTACCATGGGAAGAGGGAATGGAGGCTACCTTTGAGAGAAAGAGGGACAAATACTCTGAGCTGGCAGGCGAGTGCGCACAAGCAGGATGGAGGCCCTTCACCTACCCAGTTGAAGTCGGGTGTCGAGGCTACATAGGAGCGTCCACCCAGCGGCTCCTAAAGACCCTTGGGATCAAAGGCTCCAGACTGAAGAAGGCCCTCAAAGCCCTGGCAGAGGAGGCAGAACAAGGGAGTTT
Organism: Naso minor; assembly: GCA_029874875.1. Lineage (NCBI taxonomy): Eukaryota > Metazoa > Chordata > Actinopteri > Acanthuriformes > Acanthuridae > Naso > Naso minor. Next base: position 3,891 of record JAQFJB010325105.1, read on the forward strand.
CTGGTTGTGGGTCAGGAGAAACGACAAGGCGTGGGGAAAGCAAGGTGCATAGACAGGGGGCAGTAGGGAGGCTTTCCTGCTGCTATTCCATCACCCTGAGACGCATGTTATGGTATGCGGTCAGGCCCACGCTTGACTCAGGGAGATGGACGTCCCTGCCATGCATAGTCCCTTGGGACTCACTCCATATACTCAATAGCAATAACACTGGGGTCAGAGTGTGGGTATAACATGGATCCTTCAGCTGGCTGCAGGGGGCGGCAGGGAGACGTCCCTGTCGCTGCTCCACCACCCAGAGATGTTCCGGTATTAAAGGAGCGAAACATCCGTGAAAGGTGGCTCCCGGCTGATGACCCTGCAGCCAGCTCCATGGCACTGTCGGAGGTGCGTCAGGCAGTAATGCCCTGCAAGTGTTAACTTGTGCTTACATCTAACGATGCACGTTAATACGTCACACAAAACAGCAATTTTAGTAAAAACAGGTCATATTTACAGAGAAAATACCCACTGGTGTTCCCTCTGATGTCTGTCTGTCTGCAGCCTTTTATTTTAGCGGAGCTGTCACCAGCAGCGACCTGGTGCAGCACCAACAGCTTCAGTCGAAGGACATCATCTCCGTAAAATATGACCCGGTTTTACTCAAATTGTTTTTATGCGACGTATTAACGTGCATCGTTAAGGTTCGTTTCCTGAGGCAGTGGGTCTCGGTCAAAGTTACGTAGTGTTGCTTTAAATTAGAATGAGCCTTTTATATCTACATAGGGAGGGCGCACCGAAATGTTTCTACAGTAGCCCAGAATGGACAAACCAAACACTGACTTTCGAGGAGCGATTTCACATTTTTTCACAACCTTGGCAGCCATAGTAGCTGTAAAAACTTGGAAGGGGAGGGGGAGCTGAGGGTGCAATCTGCAACTTCACCACTAGATGCCACTAAATCCCTACACATTGGACTTTCCAGACACCGGCATGCTATTTGTTTAACTTTTAATCAGACCACGCTGCACTATGTTAAAGTCAACCCCCCAAAAAACTTTAATGTCTTTAACTTTTTGAATTTAACTTATTTTGCTGTAGAATTATATTTCCAGCAATTTGTTTGTAAATTGAATGAATTATTTTATGTATTTTACAGCAGTTTTATGACACAGTGCTGTGTGTCATTTAGATTTATTGATGTTTCATACAAATATGTTTTAAAAAAGTGTGGATGTTTTGTATCAAGTGTTAATGAGCTCTGTAATTGTCACAACATCGTCTGAAGAGTTTCACACCCACTCAAGCTTTCAGAGGTGAAACTGTGGAGCGTGTCAAAGTGTAACTGCAGGCTAGCACCGTTTGAGGCATTGCTTTGATGCTTCTGGTTTTGAAGTGATAATGACTTGTGGCAAGCAAGAATGCTTTTTTTTTTTTGAGACCAGGTTGTGCAAGTCACTATTTATATCAAATAGCTTTCACATACTTTCTGTTTCATTAATTTTTTCTTTGTCATATGTCCGTCGCTGACGACATTTTGTCAGTAAAAAATGCAAAAATATAACACATTCTGTCACTGTGAACTCATCTCTTGTCTGAAAAACAGGACTTAAAGGTAGAACAATGATAGAATAAAACATTTTTCTTTTGTTCTCATTTTCAGTGCTTTCATTTTATTTTCCTCTTTCCTCTTTTCCGCTTGCTGTCTTTGTTCTCTGAATGTGTCTGCCAGCTCACACAGCAGCATTACTCTGTAATTTAAAAGCTTGTAAACTAACCCTAATTACAGCCTGTGAAAGACTGTCAAAAGCAGCGTGTGTGTCTGTGTGACTTGCTTTTCTGCCTGATGGGTAATGCACTGTAATTTTGCGCCCACTTACGTGAATATTCCCATTCACTGAGCAAGAATATGCATAATGCCAACTTTCTTTCGGAAAAGTGGTTCTTTTTTTCATTATTGGGCTTCATTCATGCAGCAGCATTCATTCACAGCCCGACCTTCTTCTTAAAGGATGCACTTTAAGTCTGCTGGAAAAGTGTTGCAGGAAAGCAAATAATCAGATTTTGAGAAAGGATCACCAGGCACATTTTTTAATGTGATAAAAACATGGAGAAAATCATCCACGTGTACCCAAAGATTTAGCTTTGCTAGCAGCTGGCAGCTCTGAATAGAGTGGCCTTAAATCTGGTGCAGACACTTTGGATGAGCTGTAATAGCTTTTGGTATTTGCTTCACTCTTTAAACGTCCCCATCATCAGCTCAAAATTTTAATTAACTTTGTTGCACTGTTCAATGACATTAAGGCATTGAACTGAATTATTTTGTCTAATAATTTCCTTTAAACGTAGCTGACATTACATTCCCGTCAGCAGAATTTTATTCAAGTTGAAGGGGGACTCCTTTAGTTCAGCTTATCGTGAGAAGTGCTACCCGTCCTGTTCATTCAGCTGCACATGGTTGTGTGGTGCTCTAAAGAGGGGAAATAACCCTGATGATGTCACAGTGATGTCACCAGGGTTACTTCAGCTTAGGTTTAAGAGACTATGTTATAAACTGGAGGTTAGGGTTTAAAAGAAGTGAGCTTTACAGGGACCAAAGAGGGTCTAATTACGTTATGGAAAATGTGGGATCCGGTGTTTTTGGAGCTGGGGTCATACTAGTGCAAAAAAATCAAATCCTTTTTAGGGCAGTTGCCTGCTAATCTCCTGAAGCTCTCTGTGAATCAAGTAATATTTCATAAGAGAGGGTCAGAGGTACGGCTGTCAGATCACATGAAGGGTTATATATTTTTCTTTTTGCTCAATGGATGGAACGTCAGGGTTTTATTTATTCTAACAAATAAATAAATAATGGTTCTGATATTGAATGTACATATAAAAGATCATTTTTGTGTCACAGGTTGTAAATGTGTATCAGACTTATTTTCCTCATTAGATTTAATTAAGATTAGCTAATTCTATTATAATATTTAGCACGGTGAAAATATATCTTATACCATATGAAGACATAAAAACGTAATCCACACATTAACCAAGTTTATGATACATTTGACTCTAAGCATTAAGTTTTTTTTCAAAATTTTTCTAGGTATACGATAATATGGTCATCTGGAATCATGAAGACTGTTACATCGATGTCAAAGAAAGTTGTAATCTGAAAAGTAACTTGTAACTAAAGCTGTAGAAAATGCAGTGGAGTAAAAAGCTGCTTGTATACATTTGGAATACTCAAATATGTGTAATAGAACTTGAATTTATGCTTACAAATGGATCGTTTGCGTCATTTCAGTACTAATATATTTGCATTGATGCATGTATTTCAATAGATCAATCTTATGATTGCATTCAGAGGCTTGCTTGTTCTTCCATTTTGAGAGTTCTAGGTCTGCAGGTTCAGGTGTTTTTCTATCATTGAGGGTTTCTAAGAGTCGCTTAAAGATATGGCTCAGTGCCAGGTGAAACCCAAACACATAAGTTTGCACGTCAACATTTTTCTAGGAAATGGCCTTGGAATTCTAAAATGCATTAACACTTTATGAACATAAATAACACATTATGAGCACATTTATAATGCATTATATGTGGTAATGATTAGGATTAACCCTAACATTGCTTTAACTATAATCATATAGCACTATAGATAACGCATTATAACGCATTATAAGAGTGCTCATAATGTGTTAATAGATGGATGCTTTAATTAAAGTGTTACCAAATTATTAAAGCAGAAATTGACTAAATGAAATGTATTTAAAAATTTAAGAGAAGAAAAATCATACACCTGATTTATCATTTTTAACGCAAACCTGGCAGGTCTCAAAAAAGTCCTTGAAATACATCTGGAATTCACATCAGGTCTCACAAACTGATAATTTATTTAAAGAGGGCGGGTGAAGTCACTCAGTGTACTTCTAATTCTGGGGCAAATTCATTGATATTGTAGAGACGAGGAGCAAGGAGAAAGAAAAACAAGACGTAGCATCAACAAGCAGGGTTAAATGCTCACTTTTTTTCCCAATGCGCACAAGTGCTGCTAAGTTGAAAAAGCCGAGAAGAAACTTTAGGGGCACAATGGCAATATTTTAAGTACTGTGTTTTTCCTTAAGAAAAGCAGTAGGCCTACAAGGACACATTTACAAGCACAGCTGTCAAACTGTATTTATGTGTGGCAGGTTACTGGGAGTGAGAAGGTGCTGAAATCTGTGATCTTTGTTTTGTTTTATTGTTTTTCAAGGGTCTTTGTCCTTTTTATGTGTGGTCGTTCATTATACATTGAGAAAGTCTAAATAAAATCTTAGTTTTCTGTTGTCTCATGTCAGCCCTTGCAAATTTAAGTTTTCTAGGGTAATTATCTTTTCAACCACTAGAGGGAGCCATACACTTTGGTTTTACGCTGCTGAGCCTGATCTTTGGGGCATGTGTGTGTTTGTGTTTGTTTGTTTGTTTTCATTTGTGGGGTCTGAAACCTGAATTTTCACTCACAGTGTGGAGTCCAACAATTTTTGTGGGGACAAAATCTTGGACCCCACAACTTTAACGTGAAATTTCGGGATGAAGACTTAAGTTTATGGGTAGGGCATGAAATGAGGTTAGTTTAGGGTTAGGGTTTGGGTTAGGACGTGCAAATGAATGGAAATCAGTGTAAAGGTCCCACAAAGATAGCTGTACAAGTGTGTAGTGTGTGTGTGCGTGTTTGCGTGTGTGTACTCGATTATATGCTTTGGATGTACTGAACTAGTCTCCATGTTGCCTCTTCTCTTCCCTCCCTCTCTCTCTCTGCTCTTCATTCAGTTTCCTCTCTGTGTGCTGTATTTTCTCTCGCTGCACTAATGGCTTCTCTTCCTGGATATAAACTCCCCTCTCTTTCTCTTTCTCTCCCATCCCTCTCTGTTTTTCCGGATTGCCATCACTCCACTCGAAAGATGCTCAGACAGAAATCAGTGCAAGAGGTAACACACTGAGTGAGAGTGAGGGGGAGCTGCTCAGGTCTCCTCTCAGCTTCATGCATCAGTACCAGAGGTTGCTGTGGTCGTCGCCTGCAGATGTTGGCTGGGAAACCTCCCTACTGCTTTCTTCCATCCTTTTGCGAAGAATTACTTATTATTGGGTGTGGGGTTTTTTGTTTTTTTATGTTATTCTGTTGACAAACCTGTTGCGTCTTTTAAGGGCTGACGGCAGCACAGGAAGGACCTCTTACATCTTGTTCTGTGAGTTTGGACAAAAGATGAAAATCTTTATTATACACAAAATGGTTCTTTGTTCCGTTCTCCTTTCACACATCTTGTTTTTGCTTTGATTTCCCTGTTATAATCACAGCATGATTAGTATTTTTGGAATTTTAAATAAAATTGAAGGAGTTTGTATGTTTTTAAAGCCAGCTATACTTGAAAATTGAGCTTGTTTACTCTTAATTATACATATTAATAACTTGGATTTCCCCGTTTTCTAGCATAATAAGATGAGACCAATAAGAGCAGATTTCAGTCCTGTGTTTTTAACATTAGTTGTGCCTCCCATTCATTTATATTTGGACCTCATAATCTACATGATCTTCCTTTTATCATTAGTAGCCAGTTCTTCCTTCTTATTACATTTCTACATACATTTATTTTTTTTAAAAAGCCTTTGCATTACATTTCCGTGCTAGTTATAAACGTTTTTCTCCTACCTTTTTTTCAGTTTTATTATTTGTGAAAACGGTATATAACAAGCAGCGACATATGAGGTAAACATTACATATAAAGCATAGACGTACAGACAATGGCAGACAATAACATACTGCAGTTATGGTGGCGTATATATGTTGATGCGATAACAGACAGCGAGTACTAATTTTAGGGTATGTGTGTTTATCTGTATGTCATGTGGGTGTGTGGGTGTATATATGTATCGATGTTAGTATGAATGGCAGAAATGAATGTATTCAGTAAGCCCGAGTAGTTCAAATGTACAGTGCTAATAATAATCAATAGTTTACTATCATTAATTTAACTAGAAAACAATCTATTATTATATTTAGCATATGCAATATATACAATACTATACGATTATTCGCAGTAAATAACATATGGCATGATAGACTTGTTCACAGTTTTAGATTAAAGTTTGCCTGAGGTAAGTCTTCCCCCTTGTGTCTCTTATGTTTATGATAACGTAAAAAAAAAAAAAAGTCAGATGTTTTTTTATCATTAGGTAACTGTGTTCACATATGTTAATAACATATTTGCTTATAACAGATTTAATAGTCATGGTTTTCAGTTTCGACATTTTATTTCAAATCACATGAAAAGCCCAATCACATTTTGTTTGCCATTCATTCTTTTAAATGAATCATGTGAAGTTTATAAAATCAGGTGGTTTTCAGGTTACGTTACTTTTGATTTGGTGTTTTTTTTCCCCAGTGAATCCAGTCCACTCTGACAATGGCCGTCGCTGTGAAAATCCTCAGCATTCTGCTGCTGATTTTACACTTAAGCAGAGGTAAGCTGCTCTGAGCAGTGGCGTGCACAGACATTTGGAAGGGTAGGGGTGAAAATTAAAAGGGCACCTGCTGCACACCGGTGGGGCAGGCATGTGGGCCCGAGGGCCAAAGGTGGCCCCGCCTGGGAACTATATTTTAATGGCCTGTCTCTCGAAATATACTCTATGTGGACCTCCACATGATATTGTTCAATTAAGCAAGTTCACTTTTGCAGCAAAGTTTGTCACCTTTTGAAGTGCTGTATCTTTGAAGATATGCAAGAAGGGCTTGCTATGTTATTGATTATTG